>PHNY01104974.1:2277-15749 GCA_003724115.2 Anethum foeniculum
TCAACTATTGGAGTGTATTTTAAAAAAAGGTTGTCAAAGATGATATGGAGGAGAGATAAAATAAAAAATTAATTAATATATTGACTTGACAAAGTTTGGCAACCTTTTTAGCAACCCCTATTGGAGATGCTCTTAGGAGTTGTCCCACATCGTTTGTGGGAGGGGCAGATTGCTAGTATATAAGTAAGAAGATAACTCCATTAGTAGGAGGCCTTTTGGGAGTGAACCAAAAACAAATCCGTGCGGGCTCGGCCCAGAGTGAACAATATCATACTAATGTGGAGTTAGGTCTGCTTAGCAAGCCCAACATATGTTTGTTTCAAGTGGGTGAAATGTGATGCTCTTGCATGTATGTTAAGAAGGTTGTCTGGTTATTGTGTCCTGTAGTATTTGATTACAATGGTTATTGTGTCCTGTAGTATTTGATTACAATTTTCTGCTTGGTATTATCGGCCTTGTCTGCATGTGGTCGAGTCATGGGAGCAGTGGGGTCTTTTTGTTGCTAATTTTTGTCTATGGCATCTCTTTAGATTTACAACTCCCTTTCATATAAAACATAAAGATAAGATAATAATTTTGATATCTACACTTTTCGGTCCTTGGCGTCTGAAAGAGATTCTGGTCTCAACACATTTACAAACAATTCAACTAAATCCTACTTTCTTCATATGTTTTAGAAGATCATATAGGAGGTATTTGGATTGCTGATGAAGATAGCAACAGGGAATGGTCATGAACAGAACGTGAATGGGTTCGCCAATTACTAGATCTAGATCGTTGGAATAAGGTTCTCGTTCCCGGTAACCCCCAACCGAATGGCCCCATAATTTAAAGGCCAACTACATGGAAGCAATGCACATGCTTGTGTTGGCCTATATGTTTTCAGTGAATGAGTTTACTGACTTCGATTCCTCAGTATGAATCAAAGAACAGATCGATGCACTTACAGTGAACGTCTATTAAAAATCATCTGATCGATGACTCAAGGTCCTTCTGCCTATATGTGGCGATACTATAAAGAGTGAGACTATATATAGCAATATGCTAAAAAGGACTGCATTACATGATATTCTGAAAGTAAAATTTTGAATCATGACAATTTCGTAAATAATTGTGTTCTTGAACAAGAACTACGCACTTAGAATTATCCAAAAGCATTATGCACTTATCAACTATGGCAAATTGATAAAGAACTTTGTTGTATGTCAACCATTGTATTATTAGTAAAAGAAAATATAGCTACTCCACCTTAATAAAACTGTTGGTTTTGCTGACATAGCGCCAAAGATGATGCTGTTCCAAAAAAAATAATAAATAGGTCCTGCTCTAAGAAATGTGAGGCTCTTCTTAATTTTCTATCTCACTTTTCTAAATTTAATCCCTTCAATCATCTATATAATTCATCTTTATTGTCAAACAAAAACTTGTGTGCAATTGGAAAATTCACATCTTATAGTCCCTTGTTCCCTGGTCTAAATATCTATAAACCTTCATCTATAGGCCATGGGTTTTAACAAGACTTTGATTTCCTTTGCCTTGTTGCTGGCTTTCGGCAGCTTGGTACAATGTCAGGATATGACAATTATTGACATTACACATGAGTACACTCCTGCTATGCCATCTTATGGCTCCAAAAAAGGTCTTGGCGAGATTTTGACTTTGGTTTGCGACCAAAGGAAAGGATTCAAGACTACAAACTCCTTATTGACCATCCAAGTTCATTCTGGCACTCACACTGATGCTCCTTCACATGCTTATATTGAATACCTTAATCAAGGAATTGATGCTACCACTCTTGACCTTCAAACACTCAATGGTGAATTCTTCATCTTCTTTTTCTAAAATCGAACATGGTTTTTTGTTTGTATTACTGTCTATTGAAGATTTGTCTGCTGATGTATTACAGGCCCTGCTATCGTGGTTGATGTTCCAAGAGACCAAAACATAACTGGTATGCTTACGGATTCAAACTATTTTTGAGCATCTATCTAAGTTTTTCCCATTTATTTTTTTGTTATCTATGAAATTTTTTTAACATCCGCTAGAGCCATTGACCTTGATCATATATAACTAAGCGTTGTGGTCAACTTCTCTTAGATAGTGGGAGTTCTTATGTTGTTCATGAAAGAATATGAATTATTGATAATTACTCTTTAGTCATCATTCTCTTAACAAGGCATAACATTTTGACTTAATTTGCATTGCTCAGCTGATGTTATGAAGAACTTGAACATTCCAAGGGGAGTAAAGCGTGTGCTTTTCAGAACATTGAACACCGACAAGTAAGTTAGCAGATTCTATATTAAAATAAACATGTATTATTACCCATTTTGTCACAAAATACAACTGAATAATATGTTTGCATCAATTTTACTCCTTTCAGGAACTTGATGGGTAACACCCTTTACGACTCAAGTTATGTGGGATTCACACAGGATGGAGCTCAATATCTAGTTGATAACACTGATATTAAACTTGTTGGTAAGATAGGCTGTTCTATCCTTTATTGTTTCTTCTTTGATCCGTTAACTTCAACAAATGGCTATAACAGTACCTAATTTGTTATTCTCTTCCTGATTGTAGGTATCGATTACTTGTCAATTGCCTCAGCTGCTGATGTTCTTTCTCCACATCTTGTATTGATGAAGAATAAGGTAAGTAGTTCAATTTCTTCGATATTCTTAGTGTATTTGTGGAAAATTATTTCAGAATGGCAGTAAAGATAGTCAAGTTCATTCAGCAAACTTGGTTAGTGTTCTTGAATCTATTCTAACTTGAGTTATACGAATTAGGATATTATACCTTTGGAAGGATTGAAGCTTGATCAACCTGAGGTAGGTGTTCAATACAACATTCATTGTCTGCCTCTGAAATTGCACGCTGATGCTTCTCCAGTGAGGTGCATTCTTACCAAATGAAGCATTCCTGCTAAATTTGGTTAATGTAAGTTCTCGAACTGAAGTCCTTTTTTAATTTTTGTTATAAGATACTAGCCAGAAATAGTCTACTAGTCTGTTTTACAAAAAATAAGACTAAGGCCGAGTACATTACTATTTCTCGTCCCCTGCTGATACGGAAGTCTTGTACGACCATTTTATTGTGAACTACGGATCTTGCTAATACAAGCTTCTGTGTTGTAGGTAACAAGCTGGATGGACTAGCTTTTCCAAAAGGTGACAGCAGCAGAAGAGATTGTAACTTTTGTGTATTGTCATCAAAGCCTTGTACACATTTTTTCATTTAATAAAACAAGGTGACTTTTTAATATATATCTGCTTCTTTATCCAAAGCTCAACTCAATAGTGAAGGACATGCATCACGTAATACATTTGCAGACATATTGAACAAAAAAGATTCAAATAAACTTTTAGTACGACAGTAAATAAACTCAACGCAAGTATTTTTTGGGTTCAAATTTTAGATAGTTTGGTTGCAGTTGGTGGATCACAAATTTTTACAGTTTGCAACACTCCAAACAAATCAAAAATTGTAAGCTAAATCCGAACGGTGCACAGAGTTTTGGCCAGTTCGGGCTAGCCTTAATGCGTATCAGATCGTTCAACAACTCGTACCTGCCAAATGCGAACTGCTAAGTTCTTTTGCAAAATGTAGCAAGTACCTTGAATTGTACAAAATTCCAGATGAATAAAAGTAGATTTTGCTTTCTTTGTATATGGTTGAGAGGCTGTAGACTCGATATCCAGTTACTTGGCAGTAAGGACACATGTAGACAGTAATATAAAGATTTAAAGAAAATGCTGTGATTAAACAATTTAATTTGTTCCAGGCTTACAGCATGATCGCTTTAGAATCTTTAGTCCTGAACTTGAAATAAAACTAATCATATGTTTTACCAGATAGACATAATCTTGATAACTTCATTAGGGACCTCAAACACCACTCGTTAAGGCTTTTAAGCCAGCAACAGTATCTCAAGCAGTAAGTTTTGCAAGAATGCAGGAAGAGTCGTGAAATATGATTGCTCAGAAATCAATTATGCCTTCTTTCATAGCTGTTCGTATAGTAATATAGTCTATTCCCTTGTTGGCCAATAAGTCTAAAACAAACCACCCTTATATTGCCAAAAGGCCAAATGGGACATAAGTGTTAATCAAAGTATCCCACCTCTTTGATATTATTGAAGGAAAATGGGACATGAGTGTATATTAAAGACCTCGGCTCTTTAATATTCAAGTACAAGGAGAATTAGAAGAACTGAAGAAGTGTGTATATTAGTCAATGCCTGGGCTGGTAATCAAAACTACAACAATGAGAGTTAGGGGTATGTAATACAAAAGGGAGAACTCTCCATATCATGGTAGTTTTTCAGGAGGTACTTTTTATGATGTAAAATTAGCTCATAAATCCTTAAGACATAACAGTGTCCTTCTGTCTGATGGTAATCATATAGCATGTAGCCAGGTCCGCGAGGAATTTGGTTGGAAAAATGAGTGGTCATGCATTTGTGACAGAAGCTGTGCAAGTCTCAACTCCACAAGCAACTTAATTAGCATCTAAACGTGCTAATGTTATTAAACACAAGCAATTTTGTGCACAGCGTTAACTGGACTATTGTGGATATTATTACATATGAACGTTGTAATGCTGCTATGCCACCTTTTGGTTCCAAGAAGGGATTCCGTCCTAAATTCTAAGAATTATAACTGATTAGAGTCAAAGGTCCCATCACTTCAACTCATATTGACCGTTCCAGTTCACAATGGTCAGAGCGAAAAATATCCAAAGTCTGAGTCAGGAAGGTTTGAACCCTTGAAGGAACAAACTGCTGGCTTCAGTTTATGCCTCGAAGATTTGGAGAGCTGTGAATTTTATCATGAATTAATCAGAAACATAAACAAAATAAAATTGGCAATAAAATTGGATGAAATTATGTTAGGAATGTACAAATATATGAAATGGAAATTCGAACTTAAAAAAGAGAGTTAAGAGACTATTGTCAATTAGCCTACAAATACAAAGGCCTTAACCTGGGAGATGATTCTCCTGACAACTTAAGAAATTACAAGAGTTGGCAAGTGTTGACTGTTGTTTCAGGATTGTTTATAATTACCTAGTATATGTCTACATCATACATTTATTTTAAAAAAAATAAGAATAAAATTAACCGAATAATTACATTATTGTCTTTTGTTCCATGAGATATAGTTGATGCTCTTGCATTAGATTAAGAAATTTGTCAGATTATTATGTCCTATATTTCATTTGAATATTTTGCTTGGTAATCTTGGCTTTGTTTACCTGTCTTTAGTCATGAGAACAGTGGGGTATTTTTGCAGCTAATTGTCTGATGTCACTTGTTTAACATAAAAGTCCCCATCATGAAAGATGAAGATAGGATAAGATAATAACTCTGATATCTACTCATTTAGTCCTTAGTGTCCAAAAGAGATTTCAAAGTTAAAACATTCAGGTAGCTTTGGGCTTAATCCTACTTCTCCCATCACTTTTATTCTTCAATCAATGGATATTGCTCGTATGTTCTACATGTACCTCCCAATCATTTTAGCTCTGTACATGATCACACGACATCTAATTCACAAGGTCCTGAATTTTCCACCGACTCCTTTTCCTGTTATACCTTTAATAGGTCATCTTTACCTGTTAAAGAAACCTCTTCAGAAGACATTATCAAATCTTTCTGATTCATATGGTCCAGTGTTCTTCCTCCAGCTAGGTTCTCGTCCTGTTCTTGTTGTTTCATCTGTATCAGCTGCTGAAGAATGTTTTACCAAGAATGACATCAACTTTGCCAACCGGCCTCAATTTCTTTATGCAAAGTACCTTGGCTACAACTACAATAGTATTGTTTGGGGCCCTTATGGTGATCACTGGAGAAATCTTAGACGTATTGCCTCTATTGAAATTCTGTCATCTTATCGCCTACAGAAATTATCTCAGATTCGTGTTAATGAGGTTCAAAAACTGATGCACAAATTATTCCTATCTTGCACCGAGAACAAGTATCAACCTTTGCATATGAAACCTGTATTAAGTGAACTTATGTTCAATGTCATGACTAGGATGATTGCTGGGAAGAGTTATTTTGGTGAGAATACATCGAAGTCAGAAGAGGCCAAGAGATTTCAGGAGATAATAGCTGAGTCATCTGTGTTAGTTGGAGCATCCAATACTGGAGATTTTATGCCAATTGTTCGATGGTTTGTGTTCAATAAAATGGAAAAGAGGCTCAAGAAATTACATAAGAAAAGGGATGACCTTGCACAAAAGTGGATAGACGAATTTCGTGATAAAATCTCAGATGATTCTGGAGAATCAGAGGACAAATCTATGATTGAGATCCTATTGTCCTTGCAACAAGGAGAACCTGACTATTATACGGATGAAACCATTAAAAGTCTTATGCTGGTAAGAAGTTGTGTGTATAAATAAAGAAATCTGCAACTCTAACTGCAGTGACTAAGAAAATTTGAAATGATTATATGCTTTTATACTCCTTTTAGTACCAATATTTTAGCATGGTATGTTACATAGCATGTAGTGAGTGCCTGAGACACTTCACAACTCATTACAACTCTTATCAGAGTGCCTATAATTTCATATTCTACATAGTTTTTAGCTTCAACTTGATATATTAATGTTTAAGGAGTTGAGTTAAATAATAAATTTAGGGCAAAGGAGTTGTAGCACAGCCTCGTGTACCCTCAAATATTCAGTAATGCTTTCACGAATCTCGTTGTATAATAAGTTATCCATATGTATTTCCCTTTCTTTTCTTGTCCTAGGATAAGCTCGCGAAGTTTATCATCGTCAGTTAGTACTAAGAATCTTATTTTTCTTGTGATAAACATAAACTAAATATGAATCTAGTATATGTACAAATTACAATCTTGTAATGAGATTTGTCTTCCACAGATGGAGCCATGTGTAATAATTTAACTGATCCCATGCTTTTAGCAACTAGTATTATCGCCTGATGTAATATGCACCATCTCACTATGTTTATGTAGGCTCTGTTACAGGCAGGGGTCAGTACATCAGTTGATACCATGGAGTGGGCGATGGCTTTTCTTCTTAACAATCCGAACGTGCTCAAGAAGGCACAAAACGAAATTGACAATTGTGTTTCACAGCATCGTCTGATTGATGAAGCAGATGTGGCTGAGCTTCCATATTTACAATGCATCATTCGTGAGACAATGCGGATGTGTCCAGTAGCTCCATTTCTTGTACCCCACGAGTCTTCTATGGACTCCACTGTATGTGGTTTCCATGTTCCTCGTAGAACTATGCTATTGGTGAATGTGAAAGCCATACAAAACGACCCTAATCACTGGGAAGACCCTGAAATTTTTATGCCAGAAAGGTTTGAAGGTTTTGATAAGGCCAATGTGGGGTTCAAGTGGATGCCATTTGGGTTAGGCAGGAGAGGGTGTCCAGGAGAGGGATTGGCTATGCGCATAGTTGGATTGGCATTAGGATCATTGATTCAGTGCTTTGACTGGGATCGCATGGGTAAGGAAATGGTGGACATGACCACAGGTGGTGGACTCACCGCACCCATGGCTCAACCCTTAATGGCTAAATACAGGCCTCGTCCAACAATGGTCAACCTTCTATGTCAAATTTGAGAAGTATATGTGGCTGATGGCTTAATAACTTCGGTAGTTTCATAAATTTATAATCGCCAGTTCTTCTTCATTATTATCACTATGAATGTTGATTTGATGGAATAATTATAAGGCCTACTACAATGCAGGGTTACTTGTTTTGAATGAAGCGGAGTTAATAGTTTTGGTTTCTCGCTAAATCAAGGAACATGTATACTTAAAACATACAGAATTGTTACATATAGCATATAACTTGGATTATGTTTTTAGTAACATTCAGCTTAATGGTGTACATGAAAATTTATAAGGAGGTAGCAGAGTTTGAGATGGATATCGAAATTAATAATTGAGATACATTGGTTTACAGGACCCTGCACCCTGATGGTGGATGGATATCGATATTAAGATGATCCTGGACTAAAGTCTGCCTTAATAAAGCACAGTACTGCATGTTATTCTGAGAGTAAAATTTTGGAATCATAATATGTTAGTTTCATGAATAACTGCCTTGTGAAAAAAAAAAGAGGAAACATTTTGAATTATCTAAAAAAAAGATCTTAGATATCAGCCATTAGTTCTTTATAGTATATTAATAGTAAGAGAACTCTAATTATACCTGAATATAATGGTGGGTTTTGCTCAAATAGCTCCACAAATGAAGCTTTGCCTTGTAAATATTAGATTCCTGCCAAAAAAAAAAATGTAAGGTTCTTCTTATAAATCCATCTCAAGTCTCCAAATTTAAACACTTGAATCATTTATATATGTCTTCTTTATTGTCAAGCAATTGCATTGTGTTCCATTAAAATTTTCCATCTAAAAGTCCATTGTTGATTGTTCCCTGGCCTGAATATTTGACTGCCTTTATTTCTATTTAGGCCATGGGTTCCAGAACCTTGATCTCCGTTGCCTTGTTGGCTTTCTTCGTAGCTGTCACCTTCGTAGAATGTCAGGATTTGAATATAATTGACATTACACACGAGTACATTCCTACCATGCCATCTTATGGATCCAAGGTAGGTCTGGGAGAGATTTTGACATTAGTTTGTGACCAAAGGAAAGGATTTAAAACTACAAACTCCCTACTGACAATTCAAGTTCATTCGGGCACCCATACAGATGCTCCTTCACATGCTTATATAGACTTTTTTGATCAAAAAGTCGATGCCACTACTCTTGACCTCCAAACACTTAATGGTGAGTTCCTCTTCATTGAATGAGCGCCATGAAACAGCAATGTAATATATCTGTTTTTGTTAAAATGGAGTTGTACAATTTGTTTATGCTGTCTATTGAAGATTTGTTTGCATATGTATCTCAACAGGACCTGCTATTGTGGTTGACGTTCCAAGAGATCAAAACATAACTGGTATGCTTTGTGACATTTCTATTATTTGCATCTACTATATTATTTTCCATTTATTCTGCGGTTGTCAATGTACTTTATTTCACGTTGCCTAAGAGCGAATGACCTTGATTATATATACGAAAGCAAAATGGCCAACATCTCTCACATAGTGAGAGTCCTTATGCTGGTGATTGGAGATAATGTAGCATCGATAGTTACTCCTACATCATTCCCTTTACAAGGCATAACAGTTTGATTTTGCACTCCTCAGCTGATGTTATGAAGACCTTAAATATTCAAAGGGGAGTAAAGCGTGTGCTTTTCAGAACTTTGAACACCGATAAGTAAGTTTTCTTTCATTTTCTATAGATATTATTTCAGAATAATCATTACCGCTACCCATGTTCACAGCTGATGATTATTATATGTTCATCAACTGGTCTGAACACATCTGCATTTTTTTCTCCTTTCAGGGGTCTCATGAATCTGACGGAGTTTGACTCGAGTTATGTAGGATTCACCCAGGATGGAGCACAATATTTAGTAGACAACACTGATATTAAACTTGTCGGTAAGATAATAATTAACCTTTTCTCTGTTTTTCCGATATTTTTAACTATTTTCTACCCTCAGAATTTTCTTCATTAATCAAACCAAACAATTCCCGGTGTATTTTGCTTGCCATTATTTGTCATCTTCTTTGACCTATTAACTTCCATTTCATGAAAATCTCTTTCTGCAGTTTTGCTCTAATAATTGCTCTTCTGGTAGCTAATATGTTAATCACTTCCTGATTGCAGGAATTGATTATTTATCAATTGCCGCTGCTGCTGATGTTCTTTCTCCTCATCTCGTGTTAATGAAAAATAAGGTAAGTAATTCAGTTCTATGACATAATTGACATCTTACCGTTTACAGTATTTGTAGTCTTGTAGACTATTTCTGACATTGAGCGATACTCGTTAGGATATTATACCATTGGAAGGCGTAAAGCTTGATCAAGTAGAGGTAAATGTTCCATACACCATTCACTGTCTACCTCTAAAGTTGCACGCTGATGCGTCCCCAGTGAGATGCATTCTCATCAAGTGAAGCCCTTCCGCTAATTTAGCTTAACGTAAGTCCTACTCCCCCGTTAATTCAGAAGTCTTGTACACTGGATAGGACCTGATTATTAATAACATTTACGAAATGATCTTGCTAATACAAGCTTTTGTGTTGCAGGTAATTAACAAGCTGGATAGACTTGCTTCTTTAACTGATCCTATCCAGCGTCCAAGGTCCTGCATCAGGAATATATATAGTTCAATTTTGCTATTTCGTTTTATAAGCCTTGTAATATTTTACATAACTCATAAGCCTTGTAATATTTGGCAATAGGACCACTTACAATAGAAGGCTACTCTTTTCGTTTTGCTTTTTCATCTGAGACTCAGGCTCAGTTTCGCAATTGGTGTTTAGATTACCTTTCGATTAGATCTTTAGTTCAAGTTTTGATTGGCAATTCAGATTATGCTCATTCAGTTTGTATTTTTCTCCTTAAAAAATATAATTTCATTGCTCTGGCAAGAAAAGTACTTCCTCCGTCCCACCCAATTGTTAACGTTTTTGAAAGTTTCCGACACGCATCTTAAGATAAATATAAAGTATAGTTTTATAATTTATTTTTATAATTTATAAGAACAATATTTTATATTAATCTTAAAATGCGTGTTGAGCACTCTATCGTAAACGTTAACAATTGGGTGGGACGGACGGAGTAACCCAATACAGCTTTGTATGTTGTGGGAGTAAACATGAAAACAGGGCGGCAGTGGGAGAAGTTGACAGAAGCACTTCACCGACTTGTTCTTGCCTTTTTCAAATTTCAACCAAAGCATTTTCGCTTTCATCGTGCACTGACATCGAACAAGCAAGAAGCATCCATTTGTTTCATCGTACAACCACTTCACATAATGCACCTGATCATTCCATAAACTTGTACTTCAGCTTACAAATAGTCCTATAATCAGTTTTTTTTTTCTAATTTCTCGTCACTTACTACACTACTTCTCTTTTCACCGCATATCTCTTTCAACTTATTTCGAGAACTCGCTGCTCCTATAAATACCCATCTTTTTATTTGCCGCAAAAATGATTGTAGAATTAGTTATTGTGTTGAGTCGCGAAGAACCCTCATTATATGTTGATAAACAAGGGACAAAACATAAAATGTCGATTATTTTGATAAAGATTGTATAGTTAGTTATGGTCGAAGAACCTTCATTTTTTGCTTCTAAACAAGGGACAAAACATAAAACGTCGATTATTTTGATAAAACACACAATTACATTTTAGTAACTTCAGCACGAAAACCTCACTTTATTTAGACACATAACGAAACATATATATGGGAGTAGTGTACAAATAAATATGAGCAAATGTTGAGAGAACTAATCAAGGGCACTTGGATTTCCCCTTAGAATTCTTCAAGTCTCTGTAGCAAGGGCACTCATCTTTGTGACCATAAGTCCCAGAAGGCACACAATGGCACTTCTCACAGCAAATCCCACAATACTTCAAGCACCGGTCTAGCACTCCAGCTTTCGAGCACCTCACCGCGCACTTGGAGTCGCAGAAACCTACCATATTCAATTTTACACGAAACACGTTCAAGTTTCTCGCTTCAAAATCGAAAAAATCATAAGACCAACATAAATATATCAAACTTACTTGATCCAGCCATTGTTGTCTGCAGGGACTGTCCCAGTACAAGAACAACAACTAAGAAACTCGCAAGAACGAATTTCGTCTTCATCATAGTTTTCCTCTCTTCCGCTGTTATTTCTGCTAATTTTTAACGTCTGACTCTGAGTTTTGGAGAGGGTTCTATATATAGGCACATTTTAAGCGTGAGTGTGAAGTTGTTGTAAAAATTGTTTAGCTGCAAAGAATCAAGTTGAGTGGAGTACAGACTGTCTTTTCAGGTTGTTTTCATTTTCTGTGGTGTAAATCTCATTCTTCGTTCATTCTAGTACCTACCTACTTAACAACTACTCATTCCCTTTTTCTGCATATACCGTGTACGCCTGTAGTGTTGGTTTAAACTCTGATTAGAGGTTTAAACATTATTTTAGAAAATTAATCAATAAATGTTGGTTTTTACTAATTAATTAACCTGCATGCAAGTTTTGTAAATTCGGCCAACAAGTTTCATGCTTTATGCGAAGAACAGTATTACATGCTCAAAATTCTTCCCAAATGACATGTGTTATAATCTGTGAAATTTATGTAAATGCAGGGGTTCACTATTATTAATTATTTTGTAGCCAATCAGATTATGAAACGTGACATTTGAGATCCACTTTAGATAAACTTTAGCATTTTCTTTAATATACAAGAGACTTCTTTCCCTGATGACACATATCATAATTTGTATGATGATTCATATTAATACACAAGAGACCTATTTTATTTATGAGAGATTAGCATGTTCTAACAGATTCGGAATGCTTTTTGGATTTTAACATTTCTATTTGCATTATGCAAATGAAATGACATTATGCTGGAGATGTGAAATGCATTCGACATTTCTGCTCATAAAAGAAATGGTTATATTTTGTTGAAAAGAGGCCGAAAATGACCTTTATTGGAATCGGTTATAACTCTAAAAACTGACCGGAGATTGTTATCAATTTTAAGGATATTTACATTTCAGTAGCTTCAGTCCTAATCAGGATGAAAACTAAAAGTATGGCATAATTTATTATCGTATTTAAGGGAACTTGCTTAAAAGTTAAACATGACAAGAAAATGCCTATAATTTCTTTCAATAAAAATTAACGACATTGTATCAACTGCAATTGTAATTTAAATATATTTATATCAACTTCCCGGTAATTTTGAAGTCACAATTCTAAATACAATTTAGAACATGACATTAACAAATGGAAATAATAAAACTTAAATATCAGAAAAATATTTAATTTCTTAGAGAACTTAAAATAAGAAAGAATAATCAAAATACCTCATTTTTGGGTTCAACTATTCAAAATATCTAAAGATGCGAAACAGTGTTTAAAATGCAGCGCATTTAATCTTTTTACAATTAACAAAAAACACGTATCTACGAGATGTGTATTTCTTTTATTATATCTACTAGTTGGTAACCCGTGCGAAGCACAGGTCCGAAATTAAAAATAATAAATTAGTATTTGAAGAGAATTAAATCTCATATCCGTGCGAAATATGAATTGAAATTAAAATATTAGTATCAAATTAAATTAATAATAGTAAAGATTGATTTTGATGAGAATATATAATAAATAAATGTGTAGTTAAAATAAATTGAACCTACGTGCAGTTACAAAATTCCACCTTACAGTTATATTTCTGCACCTAGTAGTTGTTTTACTTGTTACAAAAATCTAACACCTTAACTCGTTACTAATAGGATTCTTTTGTGAAACGAATTGTATAACTATCTTATGAACCAAACATCTTTATTATTTTAGATTATTAAATATTATTTAATATGACTTGATAATTTTCTTTTT
>PHNY01105048.1:0-15926 GCA_003724115.2 Anethum foeniculum
AAATCCAAGTGTCCGATCCTTATAAAACGTGTCCCCGGGTCTTTGAATTTGGAGCTCAAAGAATCAGACACTCTGATTTGTGTCCGTGTCCGATCCTTCTGAAAGAGTCTGAGCATCATAGGCGAAAAGGTAAATCATAGAAGTTAAGTAAAATTTAAACTCCCTCCGTTCCTATTTAAATACCAAAATTTAGTCAAATTGACCAACTTTAACAACACTATTAAAGATAATATGCAAGACTCCTAGTCCCACTATCACTTGTTTTCCGAGTGTAAATTTTCAGCTACTTGTCTAGGTCAAGTTTTGCTGGCCCTACTAAGATTGCAAGTATGGTGTAAATGGTTGCTTTGAGATGGCAGGAAAATCGTTTACTGGATGTTACATGTCTTCACCTTGTTGCTATGGTATAGTTGATTTGGCAAGAATAAAACATGTGTGAAGGTAAGAATAGAAAATATAATGCAGTGGCCTCTTCCTAGATATATCGTGATAAGCTCCATGGTAAACGACATGGAGATACAAATTAAATTCAAGCTGTCCGTCACGTTTGAAAAAAAAAATTTAAAACAAATTGATTAAGCTTGTAGTTGATTTTATCTTTGGAATTCATCAGTGTGTACTAGTTATCAAGTGCCACCCTGTTTGTATTACTACAGATCTACTATATTTCTAGATGTAATTAACCATTTTAAACATATCAAAACTCCAAAAACTCAAAATTTAGATCTGGATATTCCCATGGCTGTGAAGTTGAACAAACATGTCCCCAATGAATTAAAAATCAGACTTGGTGCTTACCAAATTAATTTCCTCGAGATCAACACCGCGACGAATCATTCTCTCCCAACGCTTATTAGCAATTGTTTCTTTACGAAGTTTCTTTTTTTCACCTGAAATAACATGCTAAAGGCATAAATGATGAGATTAATGCATGCGTATGATGATCTGAACACAAATATTTATGCAAAACTTTGATATAGGTGATATGGTAACAGTAAAATGCAACTTGGTTGTGCAAGAAGGAAATACCCCAGCAAAATAACTCTTTCACTTTCAGAAAATTGAAAAAATGAAGTCAACAGAGATTAACTTAAATATTACAAAAAGATCACACCTTAACTCTGTATACACTTAGGTAAGAACTGTTATTGGCTAATATCACCATCTACAGTGTAGTAGTTACATTAATAGGGTAATCTGAATTACTTACAGAGTTTGCTACTAAGGATCTAGCCCTGAGATCATCAGAAATAAGGAAGAAAATTCAGGGAGGTATAGGTGAAGAACTCAACCTTCTAGCCACTAAGGGCTAAGGCTGTGTTCACTTGGAAGGAATGGAATGAGGGGAGAATGGAATGAAATTTGTACTATTTTTTGGGAAGATTGGATGAAGTGTTTATAATTGTCATTCTTTTCTTCATTCCTTTTCAACTAATTTGAACTAAACTTCTAACCCATGTGTTTTGGTAGGAATGCTCCATTCTCCTTGCTCATCATACAAAATTTCTACTCCTCATTTTTATTCACTATGCTCTCATACATACTCTCTTTCTTCATATATTTTGTTTGTAATTTTTCATTCCATTCCTTCCTCATTCCATTCCACCCAAGTGAACACAACCTAAGATTAAACACCATCAAGTCCATGGATCATGTTGTAATACCCTATGAAATCAAACTTTAAATAATTACCTGGGAATCTCCTGAAATGTTTGCCCTTCTGAGCATCAGAAGGCCAAGATTGTGGTAACTTAGAACCATGCTTCTTTTTCCCAGAACTTGTTCTGTAATCCTTTACAAACATTAGGTCATCCAAAGCAGATGACCAAGCAAGTCCACCTGTTCCAGGGGTACCAGATTTTGAACGATGTTTGTTTCCTAATTGAGGTTTCTTCAAGCCATACTCCCTTGATGCATCTTGAAGATCAATCCCACCTAACTTCTGCAGAGTATCAATATAATTACCACCAGAGACACCATCATCATTGAACTTACGCATTTTCCCTACCAAAAGATCAGCATTTACAACTTTATCACTCCCCCCAATACCCTCATAGTAATCTTCTGCAACCTCTTCATCAATACTTGAATCACTATCTGACGAGCCATCACTTTCAGATGATCCACATGACTCCTCTGATTCAGAAGACTCCATACTTTCCCCATAGGACAGCTCATTGTCATCCTCCTCGCTTTCACCACATGATATATCTTGGGTGTACAATTTCATGCCTCCAATAGACAAATAACCAGAATTTTTCTCTG
Organism: Anethum foeniculum; assembly: GCA_003724115.2. Taxonomy (NCBI): domain Eukaryota; kingdom Viridiplantae; phylum Streptophyta; class Magnoliopsida; order Apiales; family Apiaceae; genus Anethum; species Anethum foeniculum. Next base: position 2,266 of record PHNY01105048.1, read on the forward strand.
AAGATGGTGTTTTAGCCAGCAGGTCATCACCCTCACTTGGTTCATTGACACAAGTAATATCAGTTTCCATTTCCTCAAAGGATGGTGAATCCAGACAAGAATCATCTTGCTGTTCTGGATTTGAAGAAAATAATGGAACACTTGGAGTTGCCTCTAATTCTTCAGATAATCCCAATCCTCTGTGCGAGGTATCTGACCCTAGCCCTGCACTGTACTCGTAAGTGTATTTCACGCTTTGTGGTTCCATGAGTGATTTTTCGTCAACATAAGCAAATATTTGAGAGTTTCCTGAATCAACTAGCACAATAGGATCAGAGAAATCCATGTTTTTATCTCCATCATTACAGACGTCTGCAAGTGTACCCTCCTACAATTAAATCAGTGTAAATCAGATCATGTGCGCTACTTTTTTTGTATATCATATACTTCCTTTTCAGTCTATACGAAGAATATAACCAACATTCACTTCCAATTGAAGACTGTTTAAGAATGAAAATCACTTAAAAGTCCTTGTATCGAATTCATAGTACCAAAAACCTTTGTATATAGTGCTATACTGCAGGTATTGTGTCAATTATTATATCTCCTAGCTTTGTATATTTATCACAAAAAAAAAAAAAAAAATAGCTGCTCTTGCTCATAATGAATACTATTACATATTTACTCACAAGCTAGTTCTCGATTAGATAAGATCAATTAAACAAAGCAGTTAGTACCAAGTTAAGTAAAGGCTAAGATTATATATATATTTAGTCAAGACTTATTTAGTTTACTATCCTTATGCCAAACACTAAGCTTTACTCAAAGTCTATCCTCTTTATACAAATTCATAAGTGAAAGCAAACAAATCCTACATTCATTCACAGCAACTAATACAAACCAACCCTTTTAATCTGGGACTATCATTCTATTTATTAGGCAAATGCTCTAAAGCTTATAAAACTAAATTTTAATCAAATAAATAATAAAGGTAGACCAATCACATGACAATTAACAGTTTGCTGATTGATTACAAAGTAAAGACTTCAAAATCACACGTGAGCAAAATCTCCCACCAAAATTTGTTGGCAAGTACCAAATTGTGCAGATTTTAAGTAATAACTTACTACTCCTTAGAACATCAGTATTCTCTATCTCTCGTATTTTTCGCACGTTAAAGAATGAGATAGAGGAAAGAACAACTTGAGTGAAAACAAATATAGAATGTTTTGATTATGATTTCAATGTTTTTCTATCAACTACTCTTAACTACATTTTTCATAGTTAAAAATGCGGTAATCATGTTTAAATCTTAGTCATCCCAAAAGCTATAACATGTACAATGTATCAACATTAACTTCTATCTGCCATAAAATTTAACATCATAAGAAACAGCAGATAACATCACGTTCTGACAAAGAAAACATTTATGATTCGCCAAAGAATCACTACTTAACAGAACAGATAACTAGTTACGCAATAGAAATAAGTCGGACTTTATTACATTAACATTTCAATAAAAGCTGGTGTTTGGCATTCAAACACAGACACACAAGTCAAATCTCGTTTAATTATCCAAATCACTTCATTAACTTTTATTACTAATTTAGATACATACAACTAAACACGAACATATACTTAACCAAACCTCGATCATTTCAATATACACGAACACGAAATTCCATCCGCATTTCAATAGAAGCTGGTGTTTGGCGTTTAAACACAGACACACAAGTCAAATCTCATGTAATTATCCAAATCACTTCATTAAATTTTATTACTAAGTTAGATACATACAACTAAACACGAACATATACTTAATTAAACCTCAATCATTTCAATATACACGAACACGAAACAAACAAATCAGAACACTAAGCCAAACCTCGCAATCTACCGTAGGATAAACATAACCGAACACACTCCCTTTCTTCGCCTTCTGCGATTCCACCTTCGTACCAGAACCCGATGCCACCGCACCTTTCTGTTTACCTCCAGAATTCACAGATCTCGATGCTGAACTAGCCGCATTCCCTTTCCCCTTACTTCCACTCTTACCTAAAACATCACACAGCACACACTCAAATCCTTAACTAAAAATCAAAAACAAAAAACAAAAAAAAAAAACACGAAGCAAAAAATAAAAAACAAACACAGATTGATTCAGTGTGCGTGAATTAGGTCACAATTACTAATTAAAAATTAAAATAATACAAAAATACAAAAAAAAAAACACACAAAAAATATAAAAACACACACAGATTGATTTAGTGTGTGTGAATTAGGTCACAATTACCTAAAAAAACATCACATACTCAAATCGCTAATTAAAAATGAAAAATATCAGAAAAAATACAAAAAAAATATTATAAAAAATATAAAAATATAAAAAAAAACACGCAGAGATTGATTTAGTGTGTGAATTACGTTACCTTTGGAAGGAGTAGAGGCCCAATCAGATAATACGCCGCCTTCAACGAATAACGATGACGTGATTTTCCGGTTCGATTTGTTGATTCGTCGTTTTCCTCCGGCCATATTTTGGTCGGAAAATTTGTTCCGGTGATCGGAGAATGTGGGATGTGATTGTGTGTAATGCAGTGTTTGCGTGCCCCACAAAACACTTTATTTTGTGGACAGGCGATGAAATGGGATTAGGTATATTCGGATTCTATTGGGCTGTGTTGGTTACTGGGCTGTTTATTGGGTTGAGTATGGGCTTATGGCTACTTTGAAAGAAAACAAAGTCCATTAATCATTGCTAAATTTTTATTGTTTGTAAAAAAGTTAAAAGTATTTATAAATTGAGTTGACAATTTGAAGAGGTGAGTATTGAATTTTATCTTTTTTGATGGTGATGTTTTTAATTAAATATTGTTTAAATTAATATGTATTGATATTAACTTGTCATAAAAAAATTACTTTTTATTTGTAAATTTGAGAAAATATCTATTTGTAAACCAAGTGAAAGTGTCGAATTTAGTCCCTAAACATGGAGACCATTTGAAGAGAGAGATTTTAACGGGCTCTATTTAAAATTATTGTTAAAAATATTTTTGATATGTGCATATTTTTGTCTTTATAAAAATATATGATTTTTTAGTGGATTCCAATCATCTTTGCTTCGCACAAAAATTGAAAACAAATTTGTTTTATCTAAAAACAATGAGTTTTAACGTTCTCATTTTTTCATAAAAATTGAAAAATAGCTTTAATGTCTACTCTAAAAAGATCATTTTTTTTTTTACCAAAAACGTTTTTAAAAATATTTGCTTTTAAAATCTATCAAACAATTACCCCTTTTTCAAACTATAATTGTTGTATATTAAATGAGGCCAATAGAATTTATTTGAGGAATTAATTGGTTAAAATCACAATATGATTTTATATATATAATTATTTATGAAAACATGTTGGATATTTTAGTTCTTTATAGTCATGTATAATAGATAAGCAACCTCTCATCTTATTTAACGAATAGGTTGTTAAAAAAAATACTTCGATTTATTTTAGATTCGAAATTGGAGTTTGATTATATTTATTTTAAAAAAAAAATAAATTTAACCCGGATTGTCACAATTCTCATGCAAAAATATATGTCAACGTATAATAAACAAACATGAATATAATTTGTAATTTTATTATTCTTAATTTTTGATAATCTGTAATAATAATCGTTAACTATATAATTAAATATAATCATATCTTTAATTTGCAGTTTTATTGTATAAAATATTTTTGTTACATATAATGTTTATGTTACACAAACATATATAATATTCTATATCGATTCTACTTGTGAATAATAGAAATACAAGTTACACGTGGCTTCTTAGAGTAGGAAGCTACCATTTTGCTACTGATCACATTTCTCTTTGACTTTCTCCCATGAATGTCGGATTGATTCGCAGGATCGATGTCACTCTAGGGATTGGAGAATATGTATAGCACTTTATGGTGCACTAGAGCTTCCCTTGCTAAATTCACTGTTTGATTTCATCAATCACTGCATATAAACATTTAGATGTGTAAAATTAGATACATGAAATACTAATGGATATATACTATATAAGATATATTATTTAATACGTAAAAAAAGTATTACCTAATAAGCAAGAGCCATCGGCCATACTCTATCGTGGAGCATATTCTTCATTGTTTATTAAAAGTAGTCCATAAGTACATACCTATGATAGCAAGATTATGACCGGGGATGAAAATTTCAGATAATTCGTCAAGTTTGAATTTGATTGATAAGACAATCATTGACTTAGAAAAATCAACATAAAACCACCAGCATCATCATCAAATATAAATTTTAAAGTCCACGTAAAAATTGATTAAAAACTCTCAAATAAAATGTATAGACATTTAAATTTAGATAAACTTTTGAGATATATGAATAAGATAAAAATTCAATTATGCTTATGAGAAAGAAAAGAAATATATGTATGTCTATGGTGTGATAGAGAGAAAGAAGAGAGAAGAAAAAAGAAGAGGGGAAAAACAAGAGAGATAAAGAGCTGCGAGAAGAATAGATTAGCGGCTGATAAAAAATAGGGTTTGTATAATGAAATGTTGATCGAGCTATTTTTATAGGTATTTGTAATTGGGCTTGTATCAATTGGGCTTAACATATTTTTGAATACCTAGGAGTGACTTGAACATGGATAAAATATAAACATATATACATAAATATTCTGGTTCATTTTGGTTACCTCGGATGATCCAAAATTTACCATTTACTTTAATGTAATAATTTAACTAATCTAAAACTCGACATTCCCAACCTAAATTCATATTGTTTCATGTTGAATCTTGGATCAGATCAATTTTGCCATCCATAATTATGACATATCAAATTAGTAATAAAAAAACATCGTTAATATTTAGAAATATATATTACAAGATTTCACAAAGAAAATTCAAAAAATATAGTTTAAATTTTTTAGGTAAGGCTATTCAAATTTTGATTGGTTTGGCATTAATTATATTCTTATACATTATTTTCAATGAAAAGTTACCTAAAATTTTGTAATTCAAATAAAATAAAATTGACTAATATTGAACAAGTGATTTGGATTTTTAAAACTTAAAAGCTTTGGGATATTGCAATCTTAATTATTTTTTAAGGATGAGTTTTGACAAATCTAGAAATAATTTGGAGAAAACACTATATATTGTTAAAAAAGTATGAATAAAATAAAACTAAACATGATCTTTGACTTTGGGGCAACCTGAGTCAAATCCAGAGCCCGTTTTTAAATTAGAGAAAAAGTTTCGCTTTCGAATCCGATATAAACCGAAGTTTACGGGGCCTAATATAATAATTTGGATAATTCATAAGCCCACCACAACTCTCGTAAATTTTTGGTGCGTTTATTAGTATTTATTTGCTTTACAAACTAAATGAATTATCTCAATCTTCTTCACGTGGGACTGGGTATGATACCATCTTTGTAAAACCTTCTTCCCTAAATGATACAAAGGGTTACTTATTATATCATAACCTGCAAATAAAGTACTAAAATATTTAATATAAAATTAAACAAGTTTATAACTTAACCTCCAATTAGTTCAAATAAACAAATAATCTTTTTTAATAAATACTGAAGTCTAAACAATGTTACAAGTGCATATAAGAAGCGTTAATCTAGATTCTCAATAATAACATTTGTCCAATACTTATACTCAGCTTGATGTGATAGTGACGTTGTATATATTGTCCACATTGTTTGATTTGGGGCGCATATATATGGCATCCTATAATGTGTGAATTTGTATATGTGTTCTATTCTAATCTCGATATGAAATATCCTAACCACTTGTCATTCAAAAAAAATAATAAAAAATTAAGTTGAATTTTGTATACATAATAGATATGTTATGCAATATTTATATTGATTTAACCATTTTATTTTACGAATATAAGTATTATTTTATTTCAGGTTACTATTTAGATTCGCTAAATTGATTAATTTGCTCTTCAGTGATTTTGTTATTACAAAATAATTTTTATTGTCTAATATATAATTTTTATGTGTTATGAATATTTTGATTATAATAACATTTTTATACTGAAATAGCTTTTAAACAAGTAAAATCTAAAAACGTGTTTTAAAAAAATAATTACAAGCAGTTTAATTAGAATAAATATGTAACATAGTTAAATATGTTACAATAATTTTTTAATAAATAGACCTATGTGTGTTATGGATCAAATTCAATGTTTCTGTAACTAGGGTTGTAAGCTTCGAGCTTTAATGATTGTTCTTGTGTTTCGTGACTTAAAACTACATTTACAAGATGCCTACGTACCTTGCTGTTTGCTAAGGATCAAGTCAAAAAACGTAGTTTTGGGCTGAGGGGTCAGGCCCCCTTTATAGGTGATAAATCCATGAATTGGATTAGGTCTGGGAGACTTGATGAGCAAGTCTTCATGATTGATTAGACTTAGGAGTCCTGTAACGTGAGGAAACAGTATCCTTATTGAGTATGGTTACTTGAAAGACATCTTCTAGGAATCATATCTTTGATAGAATACTCTTTACAAGCTATTTAGTCAACTGACAAGTTGACTACGAAATTTTTGGCTAATAGTATAGCCCATTGGGCTTGCATACATTAACTGGGCTTATGAACGAGAATATCAAATAGAATTAAAGATCCAGTTGATCCAATAGTGTGGACAGCATCAACTATTATATTTATTTCCTTTCCGTTTACAGCCTTAGGTACGTTGATGTGGCCCGTTAGGCCCAAATTGTGTTCTTTGGGCTTCGAGCCATCATTATTGATCAGACATAATTAATGTATCCTTAATTATAGGGTTATAATTTTTCCCTATCATTTGCCCCCAACTTCCGGGAAATCATTCTAGAGATTTCGTGGAAGTTAAATTTCGCGCCCTTCTTTAGATATCGTTTCTGTAAGGTGTGGAGCGACCTACACACTTACAACGATCTTGTCTTTATTCGAGGCATTATATTTGTCTATGGAAATTCCGGTAATTTCTCTTTTCTTCCATATTTTACAGAAATTTTAGTGTACTCAAAGGTGTTTTTAATCAATTTTTGAGAATTTTTCTGCATTTTCCCTTATTTTCGAGAATTATTGAGCTTTTTATCCTTTTTTTGATCAAGATCCTGCCCCTAATTTCGACCAGGATCCTGGTCGAAAAAACTATAATTTTTGGATCCTGGTCGAAGCATTTCGACCAGGATTCTGGTCGAAACAAGGACCAGGATCCTAGTCAAAATTTTGGGCCATTTTAGGGTCCTGGTCGAAGTATTTCGACCAGGATCCTAGTCGAAAAAAGGACTAGGATTCTAGTCAAAAAAATGGCGATTTTTCGGTCCATTCATGACCTAGATTTCGACCAGGATCCTAGTCGAAAAAAGGACTAGGATTCTAGTTGAAAAAATGGCGATTTTTATGTCCTGGTCGAAGCATTTCGACCAGGATTCACGACCTGGATTTCGACCAGGATCCTAGTCGAAAAAAAGACTAGGATTCTAGTCGAAAATCTTAGGGCTTACTTTGTACATTGGGCCCCAGTTATTTTGGGCCTCCATATTTGGGCCTATTTTTGTATTGGGCCTAACTTATCTTGGGCCTTTGTTTGCTGTAATAATAATAATAATTTTATTTATCTCATTTATTTATTTATTTATTATTATTACATTTCAAGAACGTTCCAGACATTGGGCCCTTCTTGCTGGGCTTATCTTTACCGGCTAAAGCCTGTATACGTTCCCCAACGGTCATTTTACAGGCTATAGCCGTTCATGTAACGGCTGGGACTTATATATAAAGAGGGGGAGTGAGAGCTCATTCCTCACTCCTAAAAATTCTCTCACTCTTTTCTCTCAATACTCAAATTTTCCGGTGATAATTTCTCAAGTTTTCCGGCAGACATCTAGGTTTTTTGATTCAAGAATCTTCATTTTCTGGATTTCATCTTCATAATTTGAAGATTTTCTGAGTTTCATTTTCATAGTTTGAAAATTTTCTAGGTTTCACCTTCATAGTTTGAAGATTTTATGGGTTTTTTTGGTGATATCAATGGCAGACAAGCGAGCTCAACGCCTTGCCAGAATGAACGCAGCTACTAAGGCCGCCACTCCGAAGAAAGGTACCGAATTTCCCATTTATTCCTGGTACTCTTCTCTAATCGATATGATCAACACTAGAGGGGATGAGTATCCTTTTGATGCTCATCTCGAGGCTTTTGATCATGGGAATACTTTCCATGATCAAAAGGAATTGGATTCTATGAATAAAGCTTATAATATAAAAGCTCTATACAAACTAGTTTTGGCCAGGCCTGGGGACAGGTCTTGTCATTGGAAAAAAAGACGCTCTTTGTGTGTATAGGGATACCCTTAGGGCTGGTGTTAGAATTCCCTTTCACCCCTTCATCCCTCTCTTGATAGCCAACGTTAGGGTAAACCCTTGCCAGCTTCCCCCTAATGATTGGCGTTTAATTTTATGTTTTTTGGTTCTTTGTATATAAAAAAACTTAGCCCCTTCTGGGGCGGTTTTTAGAAAGATGTTTCAATTTAAGAATAGTTATGATAAAAACCCGGGCTGGATTACCTTAAATCAATGCCCCACTATTCCTCACATTGTAAACGGCCTGTCCATCCCTGATAACAACCTCAAATGGAAGAAAGAGTTCGTATAGTTGACCTGGGAAGGGGGCGAATGGGGTACCCTGTTTAGGTCCTCTTTTTGTCAAGTTGTAGATGGAAGCCCAGGGGATATTGAGCTCACCCCTGAAGAGCAAGCGGCCTTTGACGCCCTCACTTCTGATAATAGGAGCACACATTCATGGGACCTTCTTAAGGAAACAGTTCTAGTGGAATGCGGACTCTCCTCAGTGTCCAAGAAAGGTATTACTTTATTTATTTAATTTTTACTTTCATAATTAATGCATTGTTGGTACTAATCGCAATTCTACACCTTGCAGCAGCTGCTGCTATCGAGGACGCTACCAAGCCTAAGGACCTCGAGTCTAAGAGGATGAAGAGAGCAGCTAAAGCCCTGAAAGATCCTCGTTTGGATGATCGATTTCTAGAATTTTTTCAAGAGGCTGTAGCAATGGAGGGAGAGGGAGGCTCTTGCCAACCTGCTAAGGGCAAGTAGCCTCGCTCCGCAGTTTTTCAGCCCTCTTGGGGGATTCGTGGAAAGGATTCAATTATGGGCAACACCAAGTTGGCTAGTGATTGGTCCTTACACTCGATTGCCCCTGTTGATTACAAGGACTTTGTCTTTGAGAAGGATTTGGAGGGCATTGAGCTTTTGGGCTCTCAGGCACATGCTGCGGTTAGTTTCATTTCTTCAGTTTTTATTTTCTCTCTTTTTTTTATATTGACTTTTAACGTGTTTTTCTTTCTCTTGTTCTTGTGAATCCTCACAGGCCAATGCCCACTTCCAGGGAGCCATCCATCAGGCTAAGGCATGGAAGTCCAGCTACGAGAGCACTAAAGCAAGCCTGGATGAGGCAAATGTCAAGATAGCTGTCCTGGAAGCCAAGCTGGGCAGTACTTCTGCTGGAGGAGGCAAGGGCCAAAATTGTGGTCCTTACAAAAAATATAAAAACACATACATATTGATTTTGTGTGTGTGTGTGTAAATTAGGTCACAATTACTTGCAATCTTACTTAAAATATCATCACACACTCCAATCGATAATTAAAAATGAAAAATATCAAAAAAAATACAAAAAGATATATAAAAATATATAAAAGACACGCAGAGATTGATTTAGTGTGTGAATTAGGTTACCTTTGGAAGGAGGAGAGGCCCAATCGGATAATATTCCGCCTTGAACGAATAACGATGACGTGTCTTTCCCGTTCGATTTGTTGATACGTCGTTTTCCTCCGGCTATATTTTGGTCGGGAAATTTGTTCCGGCGATCAGAAAATGTGGATGTAATTGTGTGTAATGCAGTGTTTGCGTTCACCACAAAACACTTTATTTTGTGGAAAGGCGATGAAATGGGATCAGGTATATTCGGATTCTATTGGGCTGTGTTAGTTACTGGGCATTTTATTGTGTTGAGTATGGGCTTATGGCTACTTGAAAGACGAGATTGAAAACAAAGTCCATTATAATTATTGCTAAATTTTTGTTATTTGTAAAAAAGTTAAAAGTGTTTATAAATTGAGTTGACAATTTGAAGAGGTGGATGTTGAATTTTATCTTTTTTAATGGTGATGTTTTTAATTAAATATTGTTTAAATTTATATGTATTGATATTAACTTGTCATGAAAAAAAGTACTTCTTATTTGTAAATTTGAAATAATATCTTATTTGTAAGCCAAGTGAAAGTGTCGAATTTAGTCCCTAAACATGGAGACCATTTGAAGAGAGGGATTTTAACTGGCTCTATTTAAAATTATTGATAAAAATATTTTTGATATGTACATGTTTTTGTCATTATATAAATATATAATTTTTTAGTGGTTTCCAATATTCTCTGCTTCGCACAAAAATTGAAAACAAATTTGTTTTATCTAAAAACAATGAGTTTTGACGTTTTCAGCTTTTCATAAAAATTGAAAATTAGCTCTAATGTCTTCTCTAAAAAGATCAACTTTTTTTTACCAAAAATGTTTTTAAAAATATTTGCTTTTAAAACCTATCAAACAGTTGCTAACTTCTCATACTATAATTGTTGTATATTAAATTAGGCCAATAGAATTTATTTGAGGAATTAATTGGTTAAAATCACAACATGATTTTATATATAGATATAATTATTTATTAAAATATGTTGGATATTTTAGTTCTTTGTAGTCATGGTATAATAGATAAGTAACCTCTCATTTTATTTAAGGAAGGGGCTGTTAAAAAAAATACTTCGATTTATTTTTGATTTGAAAGCAGAGTTTGATTAGATTTTTTTTTTAAAAAAAATAAACTTAACCCGGATTGTCACAATTCTCATGCAAAAATATATGTCAATGTATAATAAACAAACATGAATATAATTTATAATTTTATTAATCTTAATTTTTGGTGATCTATAATAATAATCGTTAACTATATAATTAAATATAATCATATCTTTAATTTGCAGTTTTATTGTATAAAATATTTTTGTTACATATAATGTTAATGTTACACAAACACATATAATATTCTATATCGGTTCTACTTATGAAGAATAGAAATACAAGTTATACGTGTCTTCTTAGAGTGGGAAGCATCATTTTATTACTGATCACATTTCTCAATGTCGGACTGCATTCTCTGGGTCGATGTCACTCTGGGGATTGGAGAATACGTATAACACTATATGGTGCACTAGAGCCTCCCTTGCTAAATTCACTGTTAGATTTCATCGGTCACTGCATATAAACATTTAGATGCGTAAAATTAGATACATGAAATACTAATACATATATGCTATATAAGATATAATATTTAATTCGTAAAAAAAAGTATTACCTAATAAGCAAGAGCCATCGACCATAATCTATCTTGGAGCATATTCTTCATTGTTTATTAAAAGTAGTTCGTAAGTACATAACAACGATAGCAAGATTATGATCAGGGATGAAAATTTCAGATAATTCGTTAAGTCTGAATTTGATTGATAAGACAATCATTAACTTGGAAAATCAACATAAAACCACCACCAGCATTATCATCAAATATAAATTTTAAAGTCCACGTAAAAATTGATTAAAAACTCTCAAATAAAATGTATAGACATTTAAATTTAGATAAACTTTTGAAATATATGAATAAGATAAAAATTCAATTAAGCTTATGAGAAAGAAAAGAAATATATGTATGTCTATGGTGTGATAGAGAGAAAGAAAAGAGAAGAAAAAAGAAGAAGGGAAAAACAAGAGAGATAAGGAGCTGCGAGAAGAATAGATTAGCGGCTGATAAAAAATAGGGTTTGTATAATGAAATGTTGATCGAGCTATTTTTATAGGTATTGTAATTGGGCTTGTATCAATTGGGCTTAACATACTTTTGAATACCTAAGAGTGACTTGAATATGGATAAAATCAAAACATATATACATAAATATTCGGGTTCATTTCGGTTACTTCGGATGATCCAAAATTTACCATCGACTTTAATGTAATAATTTAACTAATTTAAAATTTAACATTCCCGGCCTAAATTCATATTGTTTTATGTTGGGTCTCGATTTTGCCATCCATAATTATGACATATCAAATTAGTAATAAAAACAGCGTTAATATTTAGAAATATATATTACAATATTTCATAAAGAAATTACAAAAAAATATAGTTTAAAATTTATAGGTAAGGCTGTTCAAATCTTGATTGGTTTGGCATTAATTATATTCTTATACATTATTTTCAATGAAAAGTTACCTAAAATTTTGTAATTCAAATAAAATAAAATTGACTAATATTGGACAAGTGATTTGAATTTTTAAAACTTAAAAGCTTTGGGATATTGCAATCTTAATTATTTTTTAAGGATGAGTTTTGACAAATCTTGAAATAATTCGGTGAAAACACTATATCTTGTTAAAAAGTATGAATAAAATAAAACTAAACATGATCTTTGACTTTGTTCTTAAATTAGAGGAAAAATGCGGTTTTCGAATTCGATATAAACCGAAATTTACGGGCCTAATACAATAATTTAGATAATTCATAAGCCCACCACAACTCTCGTAAATTTTTGGTGCATGTACTAGTATTTATTTGATTTACAAACTAAATAAATTATCTCAATCTTCTTCACGGGAGACTGGGTATGATACCATCTTTGTAACACCTTCTTCCCTAAATGATACGAAGGGTTACTTATTATACCATAACCTGCAAATAAAGTACTAAAATCTTTAATATAAAATTAAACATGTTTTTTATTATTCTTAATTTTTGGTGATCTTTAATAATAATCGTTAACTATATAATTATATATAATTATATCTTTAATTTGCAGTCTTATTGTATAAAATATTTTTGTTACATATAATGTTAATGTTACACAAACATATATAATATTCTATATCGATTCTACTTGTGAAGAATAGAAATACAAGTTACACTTGGCTTCTTAGGATGAAAAGCTATCATTTTATTACTAGTCACATTTCTCTTTGACTTTCTTCCATAAATGTCGGATTGATTCTCTGGGTCGATGTCACTCTGGGGATTCGAGAATACGTATAGCACTATATGGTGCACTAGAGCTTTCCTTGATAAATTCACTGTTTGATTTCATCAATCACTGCATATAAACATTTAGATGTGTAAAATTAGATACAATTACTAATAGATATAACTATATAAGATATATTATTTAATGCGTAAAAAAAAGTATTACCAAATAAGCAAGAGCCATCGGCCATAATCTATCGTGCAGCATATTCTTCATTGTTTATTAAAAATAGCCCATATATACATAACAATGATAGCAAGATAATGAACAGGAATGAAAATTTCAGATAATTCGTCAAGTTTGAATTTGATTGATAAGACAATCATTGACATAGAAAAATCAACATAACCACCAGCATCATCATCAAATATAAATTTTAAAGTCCACGTTGAAAGATATCTTGCTCTTTTAGGATTTTGATATTTATTATATTATTAAGAAATTAATAATAGGTCACTTAGTACCTCCCACTAGGAGTCAAGGTCCTATTTAGCGACAAGTCAAATATTG
>PHNY01105063.1:1616-18126 GCA_003724115.2 Anethum foeniculum
AAGCCCAAAAACAAGTAGGTAGCTTTGCATCTAGGAGCATAGTCCTTGCAGCCTCAATTAGAGTTCTATTTTTCCTTTCCACTACACCATTTTGTTGAGGTGTCCTAGGAGCAGAGAACTGATGAGTGATACCAGTCTCTTTGCAGGATTCTTCAAGTATAGCATTTTTGAATTCTGTTCCATTGTCACTTCTAATTGTAGCTACACTAACTCCTTTAGCTTCAGCTTCCTCGTTGACTTTCCTTATGTGTTTAATGATTAGTTGAGGAGCCTCATCCTTAGTTGTCAAAAATTTAACCCAAGTATATCTGGTATAGTCATCAACCACAACTAGAGCATACTTCTTTCTTGAAATTGACATCATATTTACAGGGCCAAACAGGTCCATGTGTAGCAGTTGTAGGGGCTTGGTAATAGAAGACACAGTTTTGAGTTTGTGGCTTGATCTTTTGAACTTTCCCCCGTATGTTCAACAGTTGCATCTATTAGAGTGTCATTCCTTGGTAGAGGAAATAATGGCTTTAGTATGCTTCATTCACACATGTGAGTTCAATACACATTCTCCACTTTCTATTAGTGTTCTTGACTAAAATATGGTTAGTCAATCATTCCAAGATTTGCAGTTCCTTAATAAATTTTGGCTTTCAATAGCTTGTTAGCTTCTGGATTTTTAGCCTCGTGCCTTTCAGGGGCAGAATTTATCTTTCTCTATTTTACTGTTTTCGTATTAGAATCGACATTTAAGTTATGGATTCTGAATTCAGAATCAATTTAGGGCATATTGTCAATGTCTTACAAAGATAAGTGTAATTTTTTACCAACATGGGTTATCTTTCTAGGAACTTAAGGGGTTAAAGAGAATCAAATCCTCCACTGGTTTTCCTCAATTCTCATAGTCTTATCGTTCATCCATGTCTTTTATTTGGAGAACTTGCCCCCCACTTCTTCAGCCTTTAATGAGATTACATAACAACTTCTTGCTGTTTTTATTTTATCTCCCTTCTCTTCACCAACTTCATTCCTCGCCAGGTACTTTATTTTTAGATAATTTATTGAGGCAATCTCCTTGAAGGCACGAAAGAACTTCGTTGTTCTTCGGCTGTTATCTTGCTCGTCGTGCCTCTAGACCTTGCTAGAGACTCCAGAAGTGTGCTTCATGAGCACAAATCCTCTCCTTTTTTCTGTATTCTCCTTGAAAAAGATCCTTGCTTGGATGTCTCCTTCTGGGATGAGCATCATTATCATTCAAATTCACTATCCTTTGTATAGGGTCCATAAAAACTGCTACCTCCTTCATGGATGGGACTTAAGATTATAACATACGGGGGTTCGTTCCTTTCACATGGTCGATGAACTTCATTCCCTCCAACTTCAGGATATCCATAAGTAGGGTTTGTCGTTGCTAGAATCTCATGGATGGACATCTGGAATCCATATCCTTGGGTATTCAAAGGAGAAAGTATCATATGCAGTTGAGGATTCATCCATGGGCTTTCTTGAGAGCCAATCGGTGGCTGAGTAACGGGGATCTTCATCTATAAAAGATTAATCCCTCGATTATTGAGAATTGAGCGTGGATAAATCTCAATGGTGATAGAGGTGGTGCGAGTCATGGATGGTGGATCGTCGGTGCTTCTTTGTGTTCTCATGGTTGTCATCTTCTTCCCACGGATGGAGCCAAATGTTATGGATAAAAATTCAGAATGTATTTATTACGTATAATTAATGATAGGTTTGAATCTGCCCTCACAAGATACCTACGTATCTCTATATGTTCAGAGAATCAAGCCAAAACGTAGTTTTGAGTTGGGGGGTCAACCCCCTTTTATAGGTGATGGGTCCTTTAATTTGACTAGGCTTTGGAGTCTTGGTGAGCAAGTCTCCTTATCTTATTGGACGTTGGAGTCCTATAATGATGGAAACAGATTTCTAATTGATTGAGGTTCCTTGAATGGTTACCATTTCAGAATTATATCATTAATAGAACTCCTTTGATGAGCTGTTGGCTTGGTCATACAGTTGACTAGGAATTTAATTAATGATACAGCCCATTGGGCTTACAGACCTTAACCTACTTATGAACTAGGATAATCAACATGATTACAGATCCAGTTGATCCTATAGTGTGGGCAGTATCAACTTTATTATTTATTTCCTTTCCGGTTACAGCCTTAGGTAGGCCCCATAGGCTTATTGGGCATACTAGGCCCAATTCTCACTATTTTATCACATAATTCGGGTTCGAGCCTTTACTATTTGCCCTAAAACAGACATAATTAATGTATCATTAATTATGTCTCTAGGGATATGATTTTTCCCTATCAGTTGTATTATTAAATCTATATTATATATTTATATGATTTAAGATTAGTTATAAAATTAAAATTGTGTTCATAAAAGTTTATGTCATAACTGCACAAAAGCTAATTACAATTGCAAATACAATTGCAAATGGGGAGCAGCATTTTCTGTTGCTTTTTTAAAAGAAACTGGTGTTCATTAAACTCGACCGAATTTGGTCGAATTTAGCATACTAATTTCAACATATTTTGGTCGAATTTACCATACTAATTTCGACCAGATTTGGTCGAATTTAGTGCACTTCGGGCGCCAAAATTTAAAAATTTGAAATTTTCACCAAATTTAAAATTTTAAAAAATTTCAAATTTTTGCGCCCAAAATTTTAGTTTCGACCGAATTTAGGTGGTCGATTTTATTTGGTCGAATTTAACTAAATTCGACCGATGCCTCTAAATTCGACTCGACTGTAAGTGACCAATTCTCAATCGGTCGAATTTAGCTAAATTCGACCAAATTTGGTTGAATTTAGCTAAATTCGACCTATATTTTTCGGTCGAATATTGCCGACTTTCTTGTAGTGAAATAAGTACTTATGTTTTAATTCTTAGTTTTATATATTACCGGTATAATAAACAATTCACTGATTAGCCTTAATTAAAAAGTAGCCCATAATGATTTATTAATGTATCTTCAAACTTTTTACTATGATTGGAATTAAATAGATAGAAAAAACTAGCAGAATATCGGTGCAAATTGAGAAGAACAAAAATGTTACAATTGAGATAACTTTTAAATTTAAGTTTTCATTAATATATATTGAGACAATTTGTTATAATAAATAAATTCAACCTTACATAGTATTTTATAAATTTTGTCACCGAAATGCACATTTTTAAAATTTTTATTACCTTTAACTTAAATGAATTAAAAGTTTTATTACATAAGTTAGTACACATGTTGTCTTTGAATTGTATTTACATGTATGTGCTTATTTATATAAATATGACTTGACTGCATTAAATAAAATGCTCCAGGAATGATGGACCGCCACAACCACTTTACCGTGCACATATACATATACATAGTTGCAGAACGCATGCTGCAAGTGCTCAAAAAGGTGAAAAACAAAATGGCTATTATAGGTCTTCAGCATCAAATGGAGCTTTGCAACATTCAGTAGGGAGAAAGCCAAACAAAGAGTTAAAACCAAGAGATAAAAGTAAGGACTGTTCGTGGGGCTTATTAAGAAGAAGGATGTGGAGGACGGTAGTGATTTCATATCAAAAAATATTCTTCCAAAAGACAATTCAAATTTATCAGAAGTTGAATGTGGCCTTTGCAAGAAGCCATATGATTATAATGTTATGTATATTTTCCGTGAAACATGCAAAAGTAAGCACAGATAACTTGATGGTGTTTATACTTCACTCTTAAATGTTTTACCTCCTTTAATATTCTAATTTAAATAATTGTTGTGTTGTACATCCTTTAATATTCTAATTTAAATAATTGTTGTGTTGTACAGAGTGGTTTCATGCCGATGCAGTTGAGCTTGAAGAATCAAAGTTATTTGAAGTGATTGGATTTAAATGTTGCATGAGATTTGAATCATATACCTTTTTTTATATCTTTAGAAAGAATAATATAAATGTTAAATTTAATATGTTATTTGCAAGAATCGAACCTCAAAATTTCACTTGTTAACATTTTTAGTATTTTGATCAAACATTTTTTTGATTTTTTAGTATAATCATTGGATTCGGAAGATTAATGGTTCTAGTGAGGGATGACTAAAAAATGGATTTAACCAAACTATAAATTATAGCTATGTTTAGAGATTCAAAAAAGGAATAAGAATAGAATAATGATTATAACATTTATGTTCAATTCAATTGAATTTCTTTTCCAATTTATTTTAAAAGTCTTGTTTTTTCTTCTATTTTTTTTTGATGCACTGTGCAAGTAAGTTTGTAATGTGAATAATTTTTTATTTTTTTAGCGTTTTACTTCGAAGACATAAAATCTTTTGTTTTTTTTTCTTTTATTCGATGCAAATGTGCAAGTAAGTTTGTAGTGTGAATATTATTTATTTTTATGTTTTAGTTTTTTAGTTTCAAAACGTAAAAAGTATTTTTTCTATCATCATATTTTTTTGTCATATTCCGTTTTTTTGAATTCATATTTTTTTTTCAAATTCTATGTACGTATGATCGTATAAGCTCTTTTGTTATTTTACACATATTATTTTTCCTTTTTTATATAATTTTTTTTTATTTGAGCCTGTCATATTGATGTAACTAAGAGGAGCATTAGGCTTTGTGAAGCATTAGGAGTTCAACTTTGCTTCAATATTCTAATTATTATAGCTGATTTTATAATCAAACCCCTAGCATGTTATACTTTTATATTTGAGAGTCACTTTATTTGAAATTATTCCAAAAGATTAATTTGTAACTTTTTAAGATCTTTTATTGATAAAAAAACATTATATATCAACAAGAATATATGTACGCACACATTCTTATTGATTTATACCTTTTTTTACCAATAAAAGATCGTACAAAGTTACAAAGTAATCTTTTGGTACAATTACAGATGCAGTAAACTTTCAAATATATATGCGTTTTACCTGTGGTTCGGTACTTTCAAATATATATGCGTTTTACCCATGCTGCGTACCGAACCACACACCCACAAATATCAATAATATTTATAATCAATCAATATACTATAAAGGAGAAGACGGGGGTGTTTATATGGCGCCCCTCAAATCGCCTCATTCTATTTTTCTAATTTTCTCAATTTTTTAAATTAATAAATAGAGAAAATTTTAATTACCTTATATTTTCCTAAAATTTTCTTTTAACTCAAATTACCTTCTTATTACATTATTATAAAAATTTTCTACTATATCAATAAACTTTCCACTTAACTCAAGTTATCTTCTTATTATTCTTTTAAAAAATTTCTATCATATTATTATTATTTCAAACTTTATTTTCAAGACAAAGGTTAATTACCTCATTTTTTCTTAAACTTTATTCTTAACTTGTATTATTCGCTAAAACTTTCTTTTCAAGTCAAAAATCTTATCTTAATATTCTCATAAATTTCAAGTCCTAAAATTTAGTTTAAAAAAGAAGTAAATAATCTTATATATACATGTAAATCGTTTCGCTTGAAAAAACAAAGAGAAATTGTTAGCTAGATTTTTCATTAGCGCTTGTATTTCAAACTTTATTTTGCATGTTATGATAATTTTTTCATAATTTGTTTTGTTAAGCCTTTAAGTGTATGATATTATTTGATCGACTTTATGATTTTAGAATGCTTCATTGATTTTATGATTTTCAAATGCAGTCTAGTTATATAAAGGAGATGACGAGGGCGTTTATGTGGTGCCTCTGTAATGGCCTCATTCTATCCTTCTAATTTTCTTAATTTTTTAAATTAATAAAATAGAGAAAACTTTAATTTACTTATATTCTCCTAAAATTTCCTTTTAATTCAAATTACCTTGTTATTATCTTATTCTAAAATTTCTCTACTATATCAATTAACTTTCCACTTAACTCAAGTTATCATCTTATTATTCTTCTAAAATTTCTCTATCATATTATTATCATTTCCAACTTTATTTTCAGTCAAAGATTAATTATCTCATTTTTTCTTAAACTTTTTCCTTAACTTGTATTATTTGCTAAAACTTTTTTTTCAAGTCAAATTATTTATCTTAATATTCTACTCAATTTCAAGTCTTAAAATATAGTTTAAAAAGGAAGTAAATGATCTTATATATACATGTAAATCGTTTGGCTTGAAAAAAAAGAGTAATTGTTAGCTAGATTTGTCATTAGCACTTGTATTTCAAACTTTATTTTGCATGTTATGATAGTTTTTCTTATAATTTGTTTTGTTAAGACTTTAAGTGTATGTTATTATTTGATCGATTTTAAGATTTTAGAATGCTTGATTGATTTTATGAATTTCAAATGCAGCCTTTTGCCCAAGAAGAACGGAGGATATTGTGGATCAGTTAGTTTTAGAGGTTCGTTTTATTATTAAGGCTATTTAATTATAAAGGTATTATTTGATATTTGAATTTAAGTAATTTATGTTTGTTACTTTCATTAGCACTTGTGTTTCAAACTTTATTTTACATATTATGATAGTTTGTCACAATTTTTTTTGTTAAGCCTTTGAGTGTATTTTATTATTTGATTGGTTTTATGATTTTAGAATGCTTGATTAATTTTATAATTTTAGAATGCAATATTTTGTTCGGGAAGAACAGAGGATGCTATGGATCAGTTAGTTTTAGAGTTGATTGATTTTATGGTTTTAGAATGTAGCCATTTGTCGAGGAAGAGCGGAGATGATATGGATCAGTTAGTTTTTGAGGTTCCTTTCATTATTAAGCCTATTTAATTATAAAAGTTATTTAATGTTTAAATTTAAGTAATTTATGGTTGCTACTTTCATTAGCACTTGTGTTTCAAACTTTATTTTGCATATTATGATAGTTTTGTCACTATTTGTTTTGTTAAGTCTTTAAGTGTATGTTATTGTTTGATTGGTTTCATGATTTTATAAGTTTAGAATGCTTGATTGATTTTATCATCTTATTAGTCTTGAGAAAAAATTAATTACCTTTTATTCTTCTAAACTTTCCTCTTAACTCAAATTACATTCTTATAATTCTAAATTTTTTCTATTATATCAAAAAACTTTTCTCTTAACTCAAGTTACCAAATTACAATCTTATTATTCTCCTGAAGTTTCTCTACTATATCAATAAACTTTCACTAAACTCAAATTATCATCTTATTAATTTTCTAAAATTTCTTTACCATATAATTTTTATTTTCAAGTCAAAAGGTAATCACCTCATTTTCTCTTAAACTTTCTCCTTAACTCAAATTACCACTTCATAATTTTCCTAAAATATCTCTATCAGATTATTATTCGCTAAAACTTTCTTTTAAAGTTAAAGTTTTTATCTTAATACTCTCCCAAATTTCAAGTCCTAAAATATAGTTTGAAATGGAAGTAAAAATCTTATATATAAATAAGTGTAAATCGTTTGGCTTGAAAAAAAAGAGCAATTGCTAGCTAGATTTTTCATTAGAGCTTGTATTTCAAACTTTATTTTGCATGTTATGATAGTTTTGTCATGATTTGTTTTGTTAAGCCTTTAAGTGTATCTTATTATTTGATTAATTTTATAATTTTAGAATGCTTGATTGATTTTATGATTTTCGAATACAGCCTATTACCCGGGAAGAACGGAGGATTTTGTGGATCACTTAGTTTTAGAGTTTCATTTTATTATCGAGACTATTTAATTATAGAGGAATTATTTAAAATTCAAATTTAAGTAATATATGTTTGTTACTTTCATTAGCACTTGTGTTTCATACTTTATTTTGCATATTATGATAGTTTTGTCACTATTTATTTTGTTAAGCCTTTAAGTGTATGTTATTTTCTGATTGCATCTATGATTTTAGAATGCTTAATTGATTTTATGATTTTAGAACGCAGCCTTTTGTTCTAGAATAATCAAGGATGTTACAGATCATTCAGATTAGAGTTGATTGATCTTATGATTTTAGAATGTAACCTTTTGTCTGGGAATGGAAGATGCTATATATCAGTTAGATTTAGACATTCGTTTTATTATTGAGGCTATTTAATTATAAAAGTATTATTTGATATTTAAATTTAAGTAATATATGTTTGTTACTTTCATTAGCACTTGTGTTTGAAACTTTATTTTGCATATTATGATAGTTTTGCCACTATTTATTTTGCTAAGCCTTTAAGTGTATGTTATTGTTTAATTGACTTATGATTTTAGAATGCTTGATTGATTTTATGATTTGTGAATGCGGCCTTAGCAACCATAGTGTATAAAAAGAGAAAAATGTGGAGGATAAAGAAAATTACCAGTAAGAATGGCAACAAGGCCTTTGCCATTAACTTATATAAATGAGAAGACGGGGGCGTTTCTGTGGCGTCTCTCAAATTGCGTCATTCTATTTTTTGAATTTTCAAAATTTTTGAATTAGTAAATAGAGAAAATCTTAATTACCTCATATTCTCCTAAAATTTCCACTTAAGTCAAATTAACTTCTTATTATAATATTCTAAAATTTCACTACTATATCAATAAACTTTCCTCTTACTCAAATTATCATGTTATAGTTTTCCTAAAATTTCTATATCAGATTATTATTCGCTAAAACTTTCTTTTCAGGTCAAAGTTCTTATCTTAATATTCTCCTAAATTTCAAGTCCTAAAATGTAGTTTAAAAAGGAAGTAAATAATCTTATATATACATAAGTGTAAATCGTTTGACTTGAAAAAAAAGAGCAAATTGCTCCTAGTTTTTCATTAGCGCTTGTGTTTCAAATTTTATTTTACATGTTATGATAGTTTTGTCACAATTTGTTTTGTTAAGCCTTTAACTGTATGTTATTATTTGATTGATTTTATGATTTTCGAATGTTTGATTGATTTCATGATTTTCGAATGCAGCCTTTTATTCAGGAAGAACGGGGGATGTTGTGGATCGTTTAGTTTTAGAGGTTCTTTTTATTATTGATGTTATTTAATTATAAATGTATTGTTTGATGTTTAAACTTAACTAATTTATGTTTGTAAATTTCATTAGCACTTGTGTTTCAAACTTTGTTTTGCATATTATGATAGTTTTATCACTATTTGTTTAATTAAGCCTTTAAGTGTATGTTATTATTTGATTGATTTTATACTTTTAGAATGTTTGATTGATTTTATGAATTTAGAACACAGCTTTTTGTCTGGGAATAACAGAGGTTGCTATGGATTAATTAGTTTTAGAATTGATTGCTTTTATGATTTTATAACGCAGCCTTTTGTCCGTCTGGGAAGAACGGAAGATGTTATAGATCAGTTAGTTTAGAAGTTTATTTTATTATAAAAACTATTTAATTATAAAAGGTATTATTTGATATTTAAATTTAAGTAATTTATGTTTGTATTTTACATTAAATATAGTCGGAAGATATAATAAAAAAGCCGATGTGTCATCATATTTAATAATTTTTTAAAAATATTACTATATTGCCGCCGCGAAGCACGACTTATTGTCTTAGTATTATATTAAGTGAGGTCTAGATGCAATAATAAATTCACAAGTTTTAAATAACAATAATAATTAGCAAAAAAAAGGTTCTAAATAAATAATAGGTTATGAGGAAATCTAACCGCGGGAACACACAACAGATTGAACAGAACATAATCAGTCTTGATATGGCTCCTCGCCATCGCCATCACTGTAATATCCAGGATTTCATGACTATTTTTGAGTTATATTAAATGAAATATTATGTGTCTTAAAATTTAATTGTGCCTCTATGATTTTATCTATTATGTATTATGTGCCTATTAATATCCTATACGACCCAGGATATTATTCTAGAATATTTTACGTTATTTTATTTTACGTTAAATGTGTCTAGTGTGATTCTAAATTAATTAGAATTGACTTTGACAGCCCAATCTTACCGTTTTTCATTCTGAGCTTCATTTCGCCAGTTTGAGCTTTTTATATTAAATCAGGGCTTTTCTAGTAATTTAAGAAATGTTCTCGTTTTTCAATAATTATCGGACTGGGAACCTACGGGTGCCCACAGGCCTGCAAAAATCACATTTTAATTTTTATAATATTATTGGCCTATCAAATATTTTATATTTTTGCATTTGAATTATTCACAATTTTTGGGAAATTTTGACATATATATTGTATTTATTCAAAAATATTATTTTAAAATCCAATCCCCATAAATTATAATTATTGGGCTAATTATGTTCGTCTAAATGATATAATTAGACCCTAATTGTAATTAAGGGGTATATTTTGGTAAATAAAAATTGATTTTTATTAATTAAAAATTTATACAAAATCATTAAAATTTTCAGAAAATTCCGGAAAAGAGAATTAGGGGCTAGGGTTCGTTCTGGCGATTCAATCGATCGTTAGAGGTGATTTTGGCCACCAAATTAGACGTTCTTTGTATCAAATCTAATCTCATAATCTCTCCTACCGATTTCGGCCAGCAATTCAGCAAAGGGTAACCATTTTATGAACTTGTTTTTCGTGTTCATTCGTCAATATTAGGTTTTTGATTTTTGTTAATCATTCGCGTAATTGAATGTTATGACTGCGTTCCTGGGGTCAAATCGAGTTTGTTTATATGTATATTGTTTATGTTGGTGTCTGGTTTTGTCTTGGTCGAACTCGGGGTTTCTGCCGCCGATGTTCATTGATTTTTTCGGCCGTATGATCAGCTGGGTGTGTTTGTGGTTTGTTGTATTAGATTATAGAGGTTCCAAGCTTTGATTTCATATATAAATTTTTGAAATTGGTTAAAGATTCTTGCAAGTCAAGTTTTCCGTCGAAGCTCGCCGATTTTTGCTTCGTTAATTGCCGAATAATCGAGGTCACGGTTGGTTTGATGCAATTATGGTGATATTTGGTGTGTGTATTTGATGTGGAGTCAAAAGGAAAGAGGAATCGTGTTAAACGTTGTTGTTTGGGGCCGAAACAGGGTCACCGGAATCCGGCAATGTCACCGGAATCTGGAAAGATTTCCAGAAACCAGCCGGCGTCGACCTGGATCCAGTTTGTTTCTTCAAGATCCAGTTTCTGTTCATAAATGACCCTGTTTTGATCCTCTGCAGCTCCTATTACCTTCCAGTAAACTTTTATTAGATTTTTTTGATTTAAAATTTAAAAGAAAATCATATTTTGCTTTAACAATTTATTTGTTAATTATCAAACGAATTTTCTAATTTAATTAAAATGATAAAAGTTGAAATCTTTTAAATGTTTAATTATTTTCAATTATTTCCAAAATTATGGAAATTCACTTAGTTAATTACTTAAATTGATTAATTATTTTTGAATAATTAATTAATTAATTTAATTAATAAATGAATTACTTTTAAATTATTTCCAAAAATTCCAAAAATCAATTTAAATTAATTAAGTTGATTAATTAATTATTTTAAATAGTTAATTAATTAATTTAATTGATTTAAATGATTTTTAGGGTTTAAAAATGATTTGTTAATTGAATTATTTTTTTATATAATTCGATAACAAATGAACCGTTTGTCCGATTAAGATGAAACAAAGTCCGTTAGCTTTAGAAAAATATCCCGATTCTTTTAAAAATACTTATAAATATAGTCATACGTTATAAAAATGGGGTGATTATTTTACGAACTAGTTAACGGACCAGTGTTCGGTGGGAAAATGAGTTTTGACCCGTTTTTGATTTTGAACATACCAAAACGAACCGTTTGACGAACTGAACTAAATGTGATGAGTTATGTGCTATGTGCATTATGTGGCTACGTGCAATATGTGATTATGTGTACTGTGTGCTTATGTGACCAGTAGCGTCAGCCCGTTACTAATATTATTTATATAATTTCTTTTATAAAGGGGTTAACGAATGGGTAGACGTTAGTTGTTGAGATGTAGTAATACGTCGATTGAGTTGTTTTCTGGTTGACTGAAATAGTATTTTGGTTTATGGAATCGAGCTCAGGAATGTGCCAGGCAGTCGAGGTTGGACATAAATAATCTGTTTTGCAGTGCTAGCTCACCAGGCAAGTGATTCTCCCCTATTCTAAATTCAGAATAGCCATTTATTTTACATTGAAAACTGCAACTGTTTTATAAATATTCTCGTTAGCTCTTTACAGCTACATAATCTATACTTTATTGAGATTCTGTTATTCTAGTAACAGTTCTACTAGAATACTATTCCTTTGTGAGGATAGAGAGTGACAGCTATGCTATCCAGTTATATTCCATATGGTGATAATTACTTATTGGATTAACGGATAACTAATTGTTCGAGTTATTCCGTCATCAGTCAATGAGATCACTCCGGACCCTGTGAGAGGGCGAGTGGTTGATAAGGAGATAGATTGAACCGACTCCTCTTCTTGAGATTGGAAAGGCGTAACTGGCCGAGACGCCGGCCCAGCGATTATTATTTTTGGCCAATGTGTGCTAGGGTACCCATAAAGATTTGTGGACTGGTGACGGGTAGAAATACTCGGAACCTATCGGCGTTGCTTCGCGACTGATCATCGGCTGCAACGTAGCGTCATACTTGGTTTCCAATCTAATTTATTGTTGTAATCTCCAATAAAGGCAAACAAAGGTTAATGATTTAAATGCTTTTACAGTCTTTCGTATATTGCTATCATGAGATTATTATACCTGTTTATCAGTTCATATAGCTTGCTGAGCGATTTTAGCTCACCCTTGTTTATCCTGTTTAATCTTTCAGTTAAACCCGAGCATGGCCATAATTCGTCATATAGCCAGAAAGGCTGTGTATCGAAGACCCCTGAGGAGGGTTAGGTTCCCGGGTAGGTAGGCTTTTGGGGAGTGAAGACTGCCTAGATAGTTGTTTTGTAATAAAAACTGGAAATAGTTGTAAAACTTAACAAGACTTTTGGTTATTGGCGTAGCTTCTTTTAGAAGTTATTCTAATAACACTAAGTAGTTTGTGATAATTGTGTATTTTTTTTAGTACCTGTTTCACATCAAACCTGTGATCGAGTTATATTATTTGTTGGTTTGTGACTCTAAAATCTAGACCCCGGATTTGGAGGGCGTCACAGGTTAGTATCAGAGCTATAGGTTTGATCACTAAAACAGGTTTAGGATAGATGTATATTAAGATAGGATATAGATCACCTAAGATAGGAATTCGTTTAGACTCATATCGAGTTGGTGTTGAGATTATTGGATATGGTCTTGACTTGGCTCAAAGAGCATCGCAAGCGAGTTTTGTATTGCAGTTGTTTAGTGTTTTTGTATTGATTTTTAGGTTTCTGCTGATAGTGTTGAAACCAGAATAGGTAAAGATTAAGATAAGATAGGTAGATTACCTAAGATAGGGTAAGTATTAAGCAGACTCATGTAGAGTTTGAGTTGAGATTATTAGGTAGGGTTTTGATCATTAAGATAGGATGAGCGTATTGAAGGGCCAGAACTGCCAGTGAAGAGAGAGCGACACACTATGCCTTATCAAGTATATTCAGAATCTACAAAAAAGTGTGACTTTATGTACGGGCATAACATCGAGTTACGCCAACCTGTTGCATCCACGACTCCGGAGATGATTCTTAGAAACATCAGATAAAGAATTAGATGTCAGCATTGGAATTAAAATCATTAGGAGATAGATGTGTAGCGTTTAGCTGAGCTTTTCTCGATCATCAAAGGAAAGATAGACCTCACGAGGTTAAAATGTAGTCTAAAGTAAATTATGATTGAACTTCGAAATGTTGGTATAATGATGGATTAGCGGCCATGTAGCAGATGTGCACAATAAGTTGGATTATTTGGATATACAGTTACTACAAGATCTCATTCCTTGTATTGCTTGTGTATAAGATTATGGACGACGCGGATAGATGCATATAATAGGCCATCATCAGGGTTAAGAAACAACATTATATTGGAATCGTAGTAATGAAATTCTAGCGGTGAATTTCTTGTGATAAAGTCCATACCTTTCTGTTGATGAAATTAGACGTCTTCTTTGTATTCCTTTTGTATACCATTTTTTTATACCAAAGCGAGCATACATTTATACTCTGAATGATATTTGATGATCATTCCTTTGGTTGAACCGCTTCTATTTCCCTATTTTCTTTGTCCTGATACCTTATTATTCATCTGTGAGAATAGTACGCAACTCTATAGCAATGACAACCTTGTGACAAGAATTTTTGAAAAAGAAAAAGAAAAAGGAAATTTTAGAAAAGGTTTTCTCAACAGGAAAATTTAAATAAAGCTCTTAAACTGAAGGATTAAATGCTATATAAAAAAGAAAACAAAGAAAAAAAAAGAAGAAAAATGGTTGTCAAATTGCTAGATAAGTTGCTTGTTTCTTCAGCTGAATTCTGTAACCCAGAAGGGTTAATTTTTTCAACCTCGTATTATTAGTTCAGAGGGCCAAGTGGACCGCTATCACAATGATTTTTGAAACCTCGCCGATAATAGACTATAAATCATGTTCAGAGGTGTAGACACCAGAAACAACCTATAGTAGTATTTAAAAATGTCCAGTCGGTAAGACTATCAGGGTGTAGGGGATTCGCCGTTCCGATTGAAGACAGAGCATGATTAAAGGAAATCGAGAAGGTCTCCAGAAATGGAAAAAGGGTACCAATAGTACTGAACAAGCTGATAAGTTGTGTGATCAATAGTAAGTTTACGCGAGAAAGATGAAATAAGAAGTTCTAATTGTGATTCCAAGTAGAAGGATATTATGTTTGGGTTGTTAACATGTTGAACGCATATAAACGACGCTAGGGGTGTGACAATTGATGATAAGAAATTGTAATAGATAACGCATGCATTGATGCATTTTCCAGAGGACTTTGCAAGATTGGCACCTGACGTGTATTAGAATTGTCCGCGAATTACCGAGAAGATTACATTGTTATTAATTCTTGGATAAGCATGAACCCTACTTCATATATAATTCTATAAAGTAATAAGGGGAGGAAATTCATTATATTTCTTTCAGAAATTATTTGTATTTCAAAATTTTACCATTTGATTGAGATAAGCAGTGCATATGGTGTGACTTTTGTCTTTGTGACAAGGGTTTGGTGTGGCGCCACCTAATCATAGGTTGTAAGCCATATAGTACTAAGGACTGGCCATCTTAAGTACTAATATGGTTAATATCAGTCATATCCAAATTATTCTCATCCTCTTCTCTCAAGAATGTTTTATTGAATCAAAACCCACTTCAAATGTTTCAATAAAATGTGATTTATTTTACAAAGTTCTCGAATCATAATCATGTGCCAAATTTTGTTCTTAAGGAGAAATTGTCTCTTGTATTTCAAAAGAAATGGACTAGTCCCTTATTATAGATAGAATTATGTGTTGAATGTGGACATGCTTATGGCACTATTTTGTCCAAGCTTGATACCTTTTAAAGTAGCAAGGTTGATGTGAAATGGATTGGTTGGTGAACAAGATTGTGCAAACAGACAATAGGAATAAGAAAGTAAGATCACGTTCCGCAAGTAAGGCAAATATTTATCTCGATGACGGAAGCATATGAAGTTTCTGACAATAATACATGTAGGAGATGATTACGTCAAGGAGGTGAAGCATACTGAAATCTTGTTGTGGATATTTATCAGAAAAGTTCCATGGTTCAAGAAAATTCTAGTTGTGAATGAATTACCAAATGTGCTCCTTGATGAGCTTGAGTTTCTATTGACTTGAGGTCAGGAACCGAGCCAGTGGCAAGGGCTCCGCATTGATTGGTATGAGTAGAGATGAAAGAGTCAAAAATTTAACCGTGAGATTGTTAAAAAGAGCGTGTTAAGGCCAAATATATTTTCATGGATATCGTCAATTAAAGAAGAATGCGACCATAAGACCGTGTATTGGTTATAGAGGATTGAATGGGTTGACTACTAAGAAACAGTGTTCATTGCCAAGGACTAGTAGATTATGAGATTAAGTGAATGGTAGTTTATGATTTTCTTAGAGTGACTTACGCATGGAGTATCAACAATTGAAGATCAAGTCAGAAGATATTTCTAATATGATTTTCCGAACCAGGTATGGACATTATGAATTTTATCAATGACATATGGATCTCTAATGCACCAACGGTTTTATTAACTTGATAAACATAATTTCCAAGAAATAGCAGGATAAGCTCGTAATTGTATTCATTAGTAATGTTCTGATATCTTTCAAGGATGAGGAGGAAATGCATGGTCATATAGATTAAATGGTTGTATACGACTCTAGTATGATTGAAGAGGTATGTTGTGATTAAAGTCAATTAGCAGTAAGTGTAGTTGCCAGTATCATGCGATATGATAAAGGTGGCTGGTATCAGTTGAATATGTTGGGTTTCGAGGCATCAAACACAGCAGAAAACGTAAATTAAAATCGTAAAAACCAGATATTTAATTCGTAGTCAAATTGTTCACCTTAAGAAGCTTTATCAATTCAAATTAATGGAAGAATAACGGATCCAAAGCTTGTTCAATCACCACGCATCCCGCTCTCGCGATCTACGCTCTATCGGTATCCACACGAATGCTTGAACTCAAGGATCGGATGTGTACTAGCACAACAATCGTTTCTTC
>PHNY01105119.1:2161-12543 GCA_003724115.2 Anethum foeniculum
ATCCAGATGCTGATGATATGTAAATACTAACGACATGTCAAATACTGATGACACGCAAGTACTGATGGCATCTGTTCTGCAGTTAACATCTGAGCTTCTACTGATCATTGAGAATCTGTATGTAACAACAGTGTATTGGGAGATTTAGATATCTCGCATCAACAACACTTTCGGCAGGTCTATGGTTGGTGTATAGCAGGTAGATAGCTGAGGTGCGTTTGGAACGGTAGTGAAAATCGCATGTGCTCACCTCTCACAAAAAAAATATTTGTTCATAACATGAGGCCTCTAAGCTCAGTTTTTGCAACTGAGTCCTCTGAAAATTGCACTATCCATGAAATTAATATGAGTGTCAATTGTGAAGCTACTGTTTTCAGGGGAGATGCAGGCTGGATTGCTCAGTATAGCATTATCTTCATTTTTAATTTTCAGAATATTTGTATTCAGTTAGTTAAGCAATTCGGAAACAAAACGGCAAATTATTCAGATTATTTATTTGTTTTCAACCTGGTTGCATGATCAGTTAGGTGTTTGTCCCGATTGAGTCTCTTTCAAAGTATTAATGAAATTTGCTCTAAATTTGGGAAAAAAATAAATATTTGAATCATTTTTAACGTATACACCGATATCATCACCATATCGACATATCCCCGCTATCACGATCACTACCACACCATCACTATCACGTACCACTGCCAAAATTTTGCCAAAATCAGACTGGAATCACTAAAATCTTTTTTAAACCACATCAACACCACCATATACACCACCAAAATTATATTAAAATCACTAAAATCTGAACCCAAATAACCAAAATTTTAAAACACAAATTATCACAATTTTTTACATTTGAAATTTTGACAGTGTTCAAAGGTGCTAGTTATGGTGTTGTCGATGATAGAGTAGGTGAAAACTACATTATTAGGGTTTTATAATCTTATATCTATTGTGAGAAGATGAAAATGAGATGAATGAGCTTGAGGGGGTTTGGTCGGGAATATAGTTGGAATTTGGTGACAAACTTGCTCGTAAGTAGTTGTTGGAATGATGGTCAATTTGGTGATACAAATGAATAATTGAGTGAGGATGGTGTACACACGTATACATTATACATGTGTGTGTATGTATCATGAACGATAAGGATGATTAGGATGTACAAGCGGAGGATATGTAATGATAACGTCACTGTATTGCTGAAAATGGTGTAAAAAGGGAGGGTACGTGAGGATGAAGGTGAAAATGTATATTAGATTTGAATGTATAGTTATGATTAAATATGTATACAAACAATAAGAGTATCATATTAGTTCTTAATTCTAATTTGAGCAATTACACATACACCCACACATGTCATTCTACTAACTTAGGGATTTGTTTTTGAAAATATGCATTCTTTTGTCTTTCCAAGTTACATTTTTTTTATTATATATAAAAAAATTTAGAAATTCTTAAATTAGAGTATATTGTTATAATCACATACGAAATTTAGATAAGAAGTTCAAGTTAGTATCAGATTTTATAAACAAATATATTTTGTCAAATATATCACACTAATAACGTATAATATTTTAAAAATTACTATTTATCTATTTTAAAAATCAATACGTCAAAATCGTCGAATTATACCATTTAAACAGAGTCATGATTTGCACAGGATATCATGCTAGTTTTAATTAATTTCTCAATTATAAATATTGATGGATCCTCTATGCACGTCAATCTCATCGATAAAAATAAGTTAAACTTATAGGAGTTAGCGTTTGGAAACACCCTAATACAAATTCTTTTGCAAAATTCATAAGTAATTTACTATTTGTTGTAATTAATGATTGCCAATATGAACATTAGAAAATAGAAAAGATGGTCAACTGCTTCTAGCAAGGCTCTTCTGGATTTTACCTTCCCAATACACGGATGACTCATTTCTATGTTGAATACACAGGATGAATTTATAGCATTCCTACAGCCAAGCAATATATCTTGTACTATAAATACTAAATGTAACCATGCATTTGACACACACATTTCTGATAAGAATAAACCAATAATATTACTCTCTCTTGGTTGATGTTTAGCTACTGTATCTTTTATATTTATTATTTATTATCATTCTAGTTTTATAACACGTTATCAACACGAGTCTCTGCCCGAGCTACGATCCGTTTTACTCGACAAAGGAGCACGAGTCTTTGCAGGAGCTTATATTCGAAAAAGAAGGTACAATCGATTTAGCTAGATAAAGGAGCCTGAGTCTCTATACGAGATTAAACTTGAAAAAGAAGGTACGGTCCGTGTACGATCTGTTTTTACTCGACCAAAAAGGTACGATCTAACTTTATCAATTTTTAAGTTTATAAATGTTATTGTTACCATGCTCGTTATTTAAAACAAAATTATTATTGTTTAAATTCAAAGTTAACCATATTAATATAATTTTTATAGCATGTCATTTATTATTTTGTGCTATAAATTTTATCATTTGCTATATGATTAATTGTTATCGCTTTAATGTGTCATGTTGTTATATCATGTTTTAAATATTTATNACGAATCTTGCAAAATTAGAGTTTGTTGCGTTGGATGTGTCTGGGGATAATTACCTGTTTTGGGTGCTCGATGCGGAATTACACCTTAGTGCTAACGGGCTAAAAGACACTATAGAATCAGGAAAAACCCCAACTGTTGAACAAAATGCCAAAACTATCATTTTTCTTAGGCACCACATCCATGAAAACTTGAAATCTAAATACCTGACAGTCAAAAACCCACTCACCCTTTGGACCACTCTCAAAGATAGGTTTGATCACCAAAAACTTGTCCATTTACCACATGCCCGTTATGACTGGATTAATATAAGACTGCAAGATTTTAAATCTGTTACTGAATATAATTCTGCCTTGTTCAAAATAAGCTCAAAACTGATCTTGTGTGGTGAAAATATTACTGATGCTGACATGATAGAAAAGACCCTCTCAACCTTTCACCCCAACACTATGATTCTGGCACAACAGTATAGGGAGCGTAACTTTCAGAAGTATAGCGAGCTGATATCTCTCCTTCTTGTTGCTGAAAAGAATAATGAGTTGTTGCTGAAAAATCATCAGATACGTCCCACAGGCTCTGCCCAGTACCTGAAGTACATAACACGTCATTCTAGAAGAATGAGCGTGGGAAAGGGCATAGAGGAGGAAGAGGATATGGACGAAACCGTGGGCGTGGAAATTATCGAGGCCGATTTCGAAATAAATATAATTCTGGTCACCTGAAGTGGCAGCGTGATGGTTACAACAACTCTGGCCACCAGAAGTGGCAACGTGAAGTGCCAAATAAAAGAAAAGCACCACAAGAAGGGGATACTAGGGATATGTGTTTCAGATGTGGGGCGCATGGGAATTGGACACGTACTTGTCACGCACCTAAACATTTGGTTGAACTCTACGAGGCACATAAAAAGAATTATGGAAAAAGGGTGGAAACGAACTTCGCAAGTCATAATCTAGGTGAAGAACCAGACAACAAGACCTTAAATGAACTAGACACTGGCGCTAACCTTTATTATGATTTAGACGACTAGATTCCATATATATTTTCTTTGATGTTATGCTTTAAATGTACTTGTTTTAATATTCTGCTTCAATGTACTTGTTTTATGTTCGTGTGTCATGTACTTTGTTTGCATTAATAAAATTGTTGTTCACTTATATGTACACAGCATAAATATGGGAGATATATGCATTGCTGACTGCGCAACCATTCACACAATTTTACAAAATCAAAAATATTTCTCACAATTAACTAAAACCAGCTCACATGTTTGGACGATTTCGGGCACATCAAATATAATAGAGGGTTTTGGGAAAGCCAGTTTTATCCTACCAAATGAGACACAAATTCACATACATGATGCTCTATATTCTAGCAAATCCACTAGGAATCTTCTGAGTTTTAAAGATATCTGTCTTAATGGTTTTCACATAGAAACCACTAGTGAAAATGAAAAGGAGTTTCTCCTTATCACCTCAACTACCTGAGGTCATAAAAGGATTTTGGAAAAACTACAATCAATCTCCTCTGGATTATATGCTACCAAAATTAGAGTCATCGAGTCTCATAGTGTCACGATTCCTAAAGTTGTAGACCCAAAATCGCTTACCCTTTGGCATGAAATGCTTGGTTATCCAGGAGTATCTATGATGCGTCGTATAATAGAAAATTCGGTAGGACACCCCCTTAAAATTCAAAAGGTCATACCACGTGATGAACTTCCTTGTTCAGCATGTTCTTTAGGAAAACTAATTGTCCGACCATCTCTAGTTAAACTCCAAACCGAATCTCCAAATTTCTTAGAAAGAATTCAAGGTGACATTTGTGGTCCTATTCGTGGTCCTATTCATCCATCATCTGGACCGTTCAGATATTTCATGGTTCTAATCGATGCTTCAACTAGATGGTCTCATGTATGTCTACTCTCCACCCGAAATACAGCTTTTGCCAAACTTCTTGCTCAAATAATTAAACTGCGAGCCCAATTTCCCGATCACCCTATCAAATCAATTCGATTAGACAATGCCGCTGAGTTTACATCTGCAACTTTCAATGATTATTGTATGTCAGTAGGAATCTCAGTCGAACACCTCGTAGCTCATGTGCATACATAAAATGGTTTAGCAGAATCTTTAATTAAAGACTTCAACTCATTGCATGTCCCTTACTTCTAAAAGCTAAATTACCTACATATGTTTGGGGTCACACGATACTTCATGCCGCAAATATTATTAAGATAAGACCATCTGCTTACCACAAATATTCCCCTCAACAGTTAGCTCTTGATCAAGTTCCGAACATTTCACATTTAAAGGTTTTTGATAGCGCCGTATATGTTCCCATTGCACCTCCACAAAGATCTAAAATGGGACCACAAAGAAGAATAGGAATATATGTTGGTTTTGATTCACCATCTATTATAAGATATCTTGAACCATTAACTGGTGATGTCTTTACTGCTCGATATGCTGATTGTCATTTTCATGAGTTTGTATTCCCACCATTAGGGAGAGATAATGTTTTGCATAAGTTAAACTCTGAATTATCATGGAGTACATTAGGATTAAATGCTATTGATCCACGTACTAAACAATGTGAATCTGAGGTTATAAGAATGATTCATATGCAAAATATTATGAATCAAATGCTGGATGCTTTTAATGATTCTAGACATATTATAAAGTCTCACATACCTGCTGTTAATACTCCGGCAAGGGTGGAAATCCCCATTCATAAATCAATTCCTGAAGAATTAGTTGGTAATTCAAAGTCACGCCAGAAGCGTGGTAGATCTATTGGTGCAAAAGATGTTGTACCACGAAAACAGAAATTGAATGGACCTGCCCCTGAAGTGGCAAGTGTTCCAGAGAATACCCCAGAATTGGTATTACCTCTTGAAGAGGTTCGAGCTCCTGAAGTGGTTATATCAAATACCCCAGACGCGGTATCACCTCCTGAAGAGGTTAAAGCCCCTGAAGTGGCTGTGACAAAATCACCAAAAGTGGTATTGC
Organism: Anethum foeniculum; assembly: GCA_003724115.2. Classification (NCBI taxonomy): domain Eukaryota; kingdom Viridiplantae; phylum Streptophyta; class Magnoliopsida; order Apiales; family Apiaceae; genus Anethum; species Anethum foeniculum. Next base: position 7,717 of record PHNY01105119.1, read on the forward strand.
CTCCAGAAGAGGATACTGCCCCTGAAGTGACACATGCTTCCATAAAAGCAATGGTACCTGAAAATTATGAGATATCAGTGAGTTATGTACATAACGGGAAATTATTGGATCATGGAAGTACTAAGGTTGATGATGTATATGCTTTTTCCGTGGCATGTGATGTTATTATGGACTCCGATCCTGAACGACAAAGTGTGGAAAAATGTCGACATAGAAATGATTGGCCAAAATGGAAAATTGCAATACAGGAAGAATTGCAATCCTTGCGCAAGAGAAATGTATTTGGACCTGCTGTCCAAACACCAGCTGGTGTGATCCCCGTTGGAAATAGATGGGTATTTGTACGAAAATGAAATCAGAGAAATGAAATTGTGAGATATAAAGCCCGGCTGGTAGCCCAGGGATTCTCTCAAAGGCCGGGATTCGATTACCAGGAAGCGTACTCTCATGTGATGGATGGAGTCACTTTTCATTTTCTGATGGGTATGGCTTGTATGGAAAGATTGGAAACACGTCTCATGGACGTTGCTATAGCCTACCTTTATGGATCACTTGATAGTGATATTTATATGAAAATCTCTGAAGGATTAAAGATGGAAGAAACTAAACCTCGACATTTATACTCGGTTAAATTACAATGATCATTATATGGCTTGAAACAATCTGGTCGTATGTGGTACAACAAGCTTAGTGAATATTTATTGAATGATGATATGTTAATAATCAAGTTTGTCCATGTGTGTTTATCAAAAGGTCACAAACTGGTTTTGTTATTATTGCTGTATATGTGGATGATTTAAATATTGTAGGTACTTCTGAAGATATTACTAACGCTATTGATTATTTAAAAAGTGAGTTTGAAATGAAAGATCTTGGAAAGACAAAATTTTGTTTAGGTATACAGGTGGAGCATTTATCTTCGGGAATATTTGTTCATCAATCCACTTATACATAAAAAGTTCTTGATCGATTCTACATGGACAAATCCCATCCACTAACCACACTGATGGTTGTTCGATCACTCGAAGTTGAAAAGGATCCATTCCGTCCTAGAAAAGAAGATGAATATGCACTTGGGCCTGAAGTTCCATATCTTAGTGCAATTGGAGCTCCTATGTATCTTGCAAATAATACAAGACCTGATATTGCGTTTGCTGTTAACCTATTGGCGAGATTCAGTTCTGATCCAACTAAAAGACATTGGGATGTGATTAAACACATATTTAGATATCTTCGTGAAACAATCGATCTCGGGTTATTCTTTCCAAACAGTTCAAAATCGCAACTCGTTGGATATGCAGATGCTGGGTACATGTCAGATCCTCACTTTGGGCGATCACAAACAAGTTATCTATTTACATATTGTGGTACTGCTATCTCTTAGAAGTCTACAAAACAGACTATGGCGGCAACTTCATCAAACCACGTAGAGTTATTGGCAATTCATGAAGCAAGTAGGGAATGTATTTGGCTAAGGTCTGTCGTTCAACATATTCGAGAATCATGTGGATTATCAAGTATATCAGACAGTCCTACAGTTTTATTTGAGGATAATACAGCTTGTATCAGACAATTAAACGAAGGATATATCAGAGGGGATCGAACAAAACACATCTTGCCAAAATTCTTCTACACGCATGAAATACAAGAGAATGGTGACATTGATGTACAACAAATCCGCTCATGTGATAATCTAGCAGATCTACTTACAAAATCATTACCTACATCAACTTTTGAAAAGCTGCGAAATAATATCATTACTACAACAAGATGCCAAATTGTGAGACGTTTTATTCAGGGGGAGGTTGTACTCTTTTTCTTTCGTTAAGGTTTTTATCCCAAATGGATTTTTCCTTGCAAGGTTTTAACGAGACAGTCAATCTTTATTATAAATCTTTGTTATAACTCACATTGACAATCAAGGGGGAGTGTTGTAATTAATGATTGCCAATATGAACATTAGAAAATAGAAAAGATAGTCAACTGCTTCTAGCAAGGCTCTTCTGGATTTTACCTTCCCAATACACGGATGGCTCATTTCTATGTTGAATACACGGGATGAATTTATAGCATTTCTACAGCCAAGCAATATATCATGTACTATAAATACTAAATAAATACTAAATGTAACCATGCATTTGACACACACATTTCTGATAAGAATAAACAAATAATATTACTCTCTCTTGATTGATGTTTAGCTACTGTATCTTTTATATTTATTACTCCCTCCGTTTTTTTTTTATTTGTCGCTTTGATTTTTGACACACATCTTTAGGTACTTTGACCACATATTAAAAATAATTATTTTTCAATTTTTCTTTTTCTGAATAAAAATAGACAATTCAAAACTTTAATTCAGAAAAAAAAAATCAAAAATAACATTTTTTTACTATCGGATCAAAGAACTTAAAGATGTGTGTCAAAAGTTAAAGTGACAAATAAAAAAAAACAGAGGCTAATTAACACTATTGTCCTCTACTCAGCCGGCTCCTTCCCATGCTGACTTTTTGAATCTCCAAACAACAGAGTCTAGTACCGGTAACTTTAAAATCTTCTTTGTTCCCGATCTCAAATCTTAATTTTTCTGTAGCACTGATCCAAATTTGAATTAATGAATAATATTGATCCAAATTTTGATGTTCACTTATCCAAATTTTATTTAATATAAAATAATGATTTACTTATTTGTATATTTTAGTTTATTGATTCAAAATTGATTTTGTAACTTTTTCAATTACTTAATTAATAATACTATTTAATTAGTAATAGTTAATTACTTAATGTGTTTTTCTTTAATTAAGAATTCAATTTTAATGTTTTTTTACATATATTAAATAATTATGTTTTTAATTTAATTATTTTAGTAAATGTAATATAAATAGCTAATAATAATTACACATTAAATTTAAGACTACATAATTTAATATAATATTATGTAATATAATATGTAAAAAGTAATTTGGATCAAAAAATTTGAATCACTGCTTTAGAACTTTGGATCAGAGTTTGAATTAGTTGTTGATCTAAATTTGAATTTTTGAATCAAAGCGGTGAAGATGGTCCGCGACTTAAAATTGAGACCAGTTATGCCTGGTCACTTGTAATTATCGTGTTTTTGGTTTTTACGATAGGAAGAATGCGAGGTACAGATTTGGGTTAAATATTATTCCAGAATAATGCAGTGTTATACAATATTTTTATTAATAATACATGTGTAAAAATACAAAAGTTCATTGAGATATGGTATAACTAAATCTATATTATCTATCTATTCTATATTATAATAGACGAAACATTAAAAGTTTGGTAGTCGGTCGGTTGGTCTTGCTGAAATTACTTAATTACCCTTACTTAATTATTCATGTTATTTTTACCTAATTGCCTTTACTTATTTATTTTTAGGATCTATTTATTTAAAACCTATTTAATCTTAATTAATATATAAACTAATTGCCTTTTTCAGCTAAAATAAGTTACTATATTTTCACTTTTTCCAACTAAAACACTTTTTTTCCAAAAATATCAAAGAGCAATTCTATTTAATAAAATAAAATAAAACACATTAATATATAAACTAATTACTTTTTTCAACTAAAACACGTTACCTTTTTATTTTCTTTCAATTAATACACATCATTTTCCAAAAATATCACATGCTGATTGCCTTTTCTAATTACTAATAATTAACCAATTAAATTTTCAACACTTCATTTTTCAAAAATGTCACAAGTCGATTATCTTTTTTAATTACCAATAATTAACCAATTACCTTTTTCAACTAAAACAAGTTACCTTTTCCATTTTTATCAACTAAGACAACTCATTTTCTAAAAATATCACAGACATGTCTATTTAACAAAAAAGAATTATAACGTTATAAGTATTAGTAATTAACTAATTACATTTTTCATATAAAACACATTACCTTTTCTATTTTTTTAACCAAGTCACTTTTTTCCCCAAAAATAGCATTAGCAATTTTATTTAATAAATTGAAATAATAATATTATATTATTAGTAACTAACCAATTGCCTTCTTTTAAAGAAATCATATTATTAATTCAAATATATGTTAACTAACCAATTACCTTTTTCAGTTAAAACAAGTTACCTTTTACAATTTTCTAACCAAACTCCTTTTTTTTCCAAAAATAACATGAGCAATTCTATTTAATAAATAAAATAATAATGTTATAATTATTAATAACCAACCAATTATCTTTTTCAACTAAAACACATTATCAATTCAATTCAAATTAATGATATAATATTAAATTTTTTAATTTATATTGAAAAGTCGAACAATATTAAAAGAAATCCGTGCATTGCACGTGGTTTAAACTAAAACATAATTAGTATATAAACTAATTACATTCTTCAATTAAAACACATTACCTTTTTTATCAAAATTAGTATATAAATCAATGACTTTTTTCAACTACAACATGTCACCTTTTTTATTTTTCAACTAAAACACCCCTTTTTCAAAAATATCACGGGCAATTATACTTAATAATAAATTTATACTATATAATATAAACCAACCACCTTTTCCAAAAAAAACATGAGCAATCATATTTTAATAAAATAAAATAATAATATTATTATAATAATAAAGATATTAAATTGTTTAATTCAAGTTAAATTAAAAAATATACAATATTAAAGAAAATCTGTGCATCGCACGGGGTTTAAGCTAGTACTATATTATAATAGACGAAACATTAAAAGTTTGGTCGATATCTGTTTTTTGGTATAAAGTAATTTTACCTAATTAACCTTACTAATATATTTTTATAAAAGGTAATATTCATAAAAAAAAAA
>PHNY01105128.1:3972-14322 GCA_003724115.2 Anethum foeniculum
CTAGCCACCATACTGTAATTTAGACTTCACTTTTTAAAACTTAACGGTAGATGGTTAACGGCACTTGACGGTCGCCACTCTTTTAAAAGGCGGGAGTAAAATGTGGCCATCAATTTGTTATTTTTAAACTCGGGCCAACATTTTGCTAATTTATAAAAATTTTAGTCACCTCTATGCTCTTTACTCAACAATATATTTATATTTATATAATATATGAACACATTTGATCTAGTAATAATTTTCATACACATTTATAAATCATATCTTTTTGAAAAATGCTTCCAATCTTGATTATTTTTTCCCTACTAGTCAAATACATGGTATTGCATGGATAACTAATATAAAATTAAAAACAATGAATGTAACTAAATATTTAGTAAAGAATATAATCGTGGTAAATTTTATAAGGTACATCTGAAGATAGAATATTAAAAAAAATCTTGTCAAAATAAAATGTATAAAACAATATAATTATAAGAAAAAAATCTAAAAAATATCACAATGAATTATTATTCATTTATTGCTAAATAAATTATAGATTTATTTATCAATAAATAAATAATAACTTTAAATAAATATATATTTTTGTTCTGAAACATATTTATTTGTCGAAGTTTTATTGTACTTGTGAAATCTCAATATATGAAATCGTATCTTTTTGTTCTGGGGTATGAAATATGAAATTTTTAACCCTTATTTTGTGTCCAAACATAACGATAGTATAAATTAAGATGCGTAAGCGGAATATTTTATTTTGACAAAGTATCAGCTTAATATATTTTCGCGGGACATCTCACAAAGTACCATTACACCAACAGGTAAATAATAAAAGCATATTTGTAATTTTTCACTCTAATTATCACTTTTAGATTGAAGCACAAAATATCAGACTTCTAATATTAATCTTGCAAATTAAAATTTTAAAATTAGACTTCTAAATTCTAATATTAATCCCTTCACTACCTCCGTGTAGACGGTACCGAAGAGTCCTATCTAGGTCTAGTTAATCTTCATTTTTTTTTTTTTGCCTGTGTCGCCAAATATACATTGACGCTTTATGAATATAAAGATACATATTTTAAGTGTGGAAAGATGGTTAAGCTAAGTATGTATTAATAATATAAGTTTAGCATCTACATTATGGTCGAAAGAAGGAAAAAAAAAGAAAAAGAAGAGGCAGCAAACAAGTGAACAGCGATTACGCGCTATCATTACTACTGACAATGCCATCTTCAGTAGTATTATTTTTATATTAATATTTACATATATTGCAGAAATTTATAAATATCATGCATATAATATTTTTGCAAGACAGATCATTTTAAAGAATCGGTGAAGCAATAATCAGAAAATTCGAGTTAACAAATAAGATATTTTGCTGCCAAGTTGACATGTGCGTGTCAGCATAATTGAGCGTGTTGACTGAATTAATATTATAAATTTATTTGTGATGTAGATAGGGTCAAAACCAAACAAACCCTACATTAATCGATTTAGGTTTTATTCGTTCAGGTATGACTTACGTACATCAAGGTAAGGTTAGGCGAGTCGACATACATGTTGAAATAGAATTCATATTTACATCACTGATCACTATCTTAAATAAATATATATACAGATTAATACAATTATTCTTTGCCCTACCAATGACCAAACCCCAAAAGTCCCACATAATACAATCCCAATTCTTCTTCCTATTTCAAACTGAAGTGGACATCACTATCCCCCCATGAAATTATTGGTACTATATATTAGTTTAGCTTTGTCCCTGCATAACTAAATTTGATTGAACAAAACAAGATTTATGAATTAGTTACTTAATTAGATATATATGTGCAAGTTTTACTTTATAGTGGGTGCAACTAATCTTTTGTTGTTTCTTGCATATTAATTTTAGAGTGTTTGTGAAATCAGCAATATGCAGGTCAATCGTGTGTTATACTGATTTGATGCTAAGTTCGTTGCAACTCCAAACATTTAGATGAAACAAAACATTTTAAACAAAACTAAAGTCAGAAAAATTGTTCTAGCTAGTGAACAAGATTACAAAATTAATCTTAACCTCAGCTAAGATTGTGAAAGTAAGTTAATGATCATTAGCTTTCAAACAAAAAACTTAGTACATTCTTAGCCTCTTAGGTATTACTTTCTTCGTCCCTCTCATTTCTTTATATTCCGGAGAGAGTTTTTGCACGCATTTTAAGGTACATATAAAGTATAGTTCTGTAATTTATTTTTAAATTATTTTTTTCTGAATAAAAAAAACAATTTAAAAATAAGTTACAGAACTATATTTCATATGTACCTTAAAATGCGTGCCGAACACTCTTTCCGAAATGCAAAGAAATGAAATTGACGGAGAGAGTACCATATTACCGTTCTGCGATGGACCAGTATGTATTAAAGTTCATATATCCACACGTGCGAAATTGTAGAAAATCTCTTTTTCAAATAATTCGATCAAAATTGAGTATTAGCAAAACAGAAAAAGAAAAGTTTGGCGGTGCCTCATGTAAAAAGCACAAAAAAGAATGTAACAATTCATAGTCCATATAATTTTAGATGGTGTCGTTTTAATGCTAAAAAAACCTTGTTACATTTACATAATGCTCCCGTGTATCAGTATCATGCTCATGCATGAGATTATAATTGTGGTTGTACTGCATTAGGTAAAAACAGTGAAGAGGCACCCAAAAATCTGGCGGCATGTAAGTTTTTTATTCACCATTATCTTCAACTACCTATCGGGTAGCAACAACTTGTCTCATCCACCAATTTCACCAACGAACTGCACCAATAAAATCATTTTGTATTAGTTTATATTTCCTTATCTTATCTATAGTGAATCAATGTTATCGTAATTATTGATTGTTGTACTGTACATAATACAAATCTATACAAACAAAAATTATGATATATTACACCATTTTAATCTACTGCTCTAGGCCAAACTAATTAATGAGAAATGAGATAAATAATTTGAATATTGCAATCCAAATTTTACAACAATGATTGATGTATACACCAAAACCATGTTTTACTCAAGAATGATAACTAAAAGGAATTGCAGTTAGAAGCTGCATTACACATTTTTAGTGCCAACTTACAATATTACTAGCTACTACTGTATCTATCAAGCAAGGTTATTTCCACATCTATATCTTACTAATACTCAATCAGAAACTGATTAGTTAAGTAAACATGCAGCAAATCCAACCACAGCTTGGGATTTGCCATAATCCATGCAGCAAATCCAACCACAACTCAATCAGAAACTGATTAGTTAAGTAAACTTCTTTAATTAAATACTCCCAAGACAAATACAAGGGGAACCAAAATTACTGTACTTGGTCGCCTAAGAGTTAACCCAAACCCAAGTTAAAGATGGACGCGGTTTTGATTTGAATTCTGAGATCCATGCAAGTGGACTTCGATTTCAACAATATGAAACCTTGTTTTTCTAAATAAAACTTATATTAATGACGATTAAACGTTACCTAATCTTTCCCTCTACTACTCTATATATATGAACTTTAGTACCATTACACATTCATTCATCTCTAACAATATTGTTCATTCATTCAAAACCCATGGCCTCAACTCTCAAAATGTCTTGTTCTATCACTGTATCTCTCACTGTTTTTGTGCTTTCACTTTTATTCTCAATCTCTACCTCAGCCAATGTTTCTCCTCCCATTCCTATTTGTAATTCCACTCCCTATCCTTCATTGTGTAGATCTTCTCTTTCAAACAACAATGCCACTGCCAATGTCTATGATTACGGCAGACTTTCGGTTAAAAAATCTTTGTCAGCTGCTCGAAAATTCTTGTCACTGATCGAAAAATATCTCAGTCGCCCTTCCGCTCTCACCACGGGAACGATCGGTGCACTTCAAGATTGTCGGTTACTAGCCGAATCTAACATTGATTTTCTAACAAATTCTTTCCAAGTTGTGAATAAAACTCAAACTCTTTCGACATTGCGTGCTGATGATGTTCAAACCCTACTTAGTGCACTTTTAACCAACACACAAACTTGTCTTGATGGACTTGAAGAAACTGCTTCTTCTTGGAGATCGAAGAACGGTATTTCGATTCCTCTTGCTAATGACACTAGGCTTTATAGAGTTTCTTTAGCTCTATTTAGAAAAGGGTGGGTGCATAGCAAGAATAGGGGGCCATCTAAGCCTCATAAGAAACACAGTGCATTTAAAGATGGCAAGTTACCCTTGAAAATGTCCGAGAAAAACAGAGCACTTTTCGAGACTGTGGGACGAAGAAAGCTTCTTCAAACTGATAGTAATCAAGTTCTGGTACGTAATATAGTGACTGTGAGTCAAGATGGAACCGGCAATTACACCACCATCAATGATGCTGTGGCAGCTGCTCCAAATAACTCAATAGCTAGTAATGGCTACTATTTGATATATGTAACGGCTGGAGTCTATGAAGAATATGTGTCCATTGCCAAGAATAAAAAGTATTTGATGATGATCGGTGATGGCATTAATCAGACGGTGATCACCGGCAACAATAATGTTGTTGATGGTTCCACTACATTCAATTCTTCAACATTTGGTAAGTCGATATATCACTTGCTTAATATTTCATCACCTAATATTTTACCTTTTTTTTACAGCTTAATGCATGTCTAGCTTTTGGGATTAAAAAAAACACACAGTATATATGCACTGCCTAATTAGGCGTTAGTAAAACGCCATTGTTGTCGTGTGAAAATGGTTAAAATGTTTTAAATTCAGTAATTTCTTCGCTAACTTGTAACTATGACTAGTTGATAAGGAATTAATTTAAGAAACATACATATTAGGCATTTAAAATTTTCCAGCTTCCATACTTGTTGCAGAGAGACAACAATAAACAAACAGAGAACAATCCCAACTTAATTGGGGGACAAACAAAAGAAACAAAACTGCTTAGCTCAAACAAAATTTTAAAACAAATTTACCATAACTACTTCTTGAAAAAGAAAATGTGAGTGCAATATTAATCATTGTTTATGTCACACAATCAATAATGCAGCTGTTGTGGGACAAGGATTTGTTGCGGTGAACTTGACCATTAGGAACACAGCAGGAGCAATCAAGCATCAAGCTGTAGCGCTACGCAATGGTGCAGATTTGTCCACTTTCTATAGCTGCAGTTTTGAAGGATACCAAGATACACTATATGTACATTCCCTGAGGCAATTCTACACAGAGTGCGACATTTATGGCACAGTCGACTTCATCTTTGGAAACGCAGCTGTCGTGTTTCAAAATTGTAACATTTATTCTCGCCTTCCAATGTCTGGCCAATTCAATGCCATTACTGCTCAAGGCAGAACCGACCCAAACCAGAACACAGGCATTTCGATACATAACTGTAATATTAGAGCTGCTGATGATTTAGCTTCTAACAACGGAACTACCAAGACATATCTTGGTAGGCCTTGGAAAGAGTACTCAAGGACAGTTTATATGCAATCTTTCATAGATACATTGGTTAATTCTGCTGGATGGCGCGAGTGGTCTGGAGATTTCGCCCTAAGTACACTGTATTATGCAGAATTTAGTAACAAAGGGCCTGGATCGAACACTACAAGTAGAGTTACATGGCCTGGATATCGTATGATTAATGCGACGGATGCTGGAAACTTCACAGTGTCAAGTTTTTTACTTGGAGATGATTGGTTACCGCAGACTGGAGCTCCTTATTCAAGTAGCTTGTTATAATAAGTGAAGCTCATTGTATCTTTGTCTTATATTCTTATTATTCTTTGAATGTCTCCCGAAATTAAAATTTCTTGTACCTAGCAGATGTAGAACAGTTGTATACTTTCCTCATATTCATTGCATTGATGTTGTATTACAAGAATAGCAAATGTTCATGCATATGTGCACTCCGAGTTTGATCCCTAAACTTTATACCGATTCGCATACTAGCAGAGCAAAAGGTTAGAGTCGAATCTTGAACTCATACAGTCATACTAATGGAGCAAAAGATTTGCAAATAAATTTATGGCGAGACAACTACTTAACGGAGCAAAAGGTTTTTTAGAAATATATAGCATAAATTTTTAAAATGTTTCTACATTACCTTTATCAATCACAATATATAAGAACTAGAAGTAATACGTGAAAGTAAACTTTTTAAGCAAAAAAATAAAAATAAACCTTTTCAAACTATAGGTAAAAATAGAACTTTTTAAAATCACAGGACGGTACAAATCCAGGTTCATCCTAAATTGATTTATTGGACCAATGATTTTGAAGGGTAAGCAGTTTTACAAGAAGCTGACAATTATATGAGGGTTATTGTTGTGGGCTATTGTGCTTTAGTACAAGCTTTTGGCTAGTCCGGCCTTGTAGCATCATGATATTTTAATGTCTGTATCAGTCAAGAACCAAATTAAGGTGCCATGACTCGTGAGCCTAATTTAATTTCAGGAATCATCTCTTTCATGTTCAAGTGGTTGTGTGTATAAATTATAATGAGGTTTTACCTTGGTATTTATAGGGATTAGAGATACCTGACGTTGTCCTTTGGTTATTGGATAGCATCCCTTTTGGGATTGGGTTAAGAGGTGTAGCTCTCTTTTGTCTGGTTTATCCATTACAATCACCTGTCAGCTGAGGGCATTCATCTTTGTCCGGAGGTCGCGGTGAGGTTCAACGTTGTTACTAAAGGATCAACGGGAGCCTTGGTCACTAGACATGATCTTCCTTGATGTTACCAGCCATGAGTTGATAGGGGTCTCATCATTTCGTCATTGTAATCATTTCTCTTTTGACTAAGCATATTTCGTTGGGTCCCTGCACACGCGTTTGTGAATTAAAAGAATATGAAGTATGAGAAATATGCATATATCTAACTGGGCTGTGACGCTGTCGGGGATCGACAAGCGCCGGGGGCGAAAAGTATTCTCGTCGCTTGGTGGCAATGGTGCTTGCTTAGCGACGCCGCGGGGTACACATGCGACGCTGGTGACTTGTGGTGGTTTAGCGACCCTCAAGAGGAAGGGTACTTATCATTGCCCCCCATTCCCTCTGGCCGCTTTAGCGGGTAGGGGGAGGAAAGGCGGGTTAAGCTTCTTGTTGTCGCGTGACTGTCGCTAATTATTATGGACGTATCCCTTCTACAAAGTGAGTAGTTACCCGTCATTACCTCATGAATCGTTGCATTAAATGCACCTGGGGAATATGTGTCGATTCGAATTGTGGCGCTTTCCCGATAACGTCTTTTGACCAACTTTTCGTCTTCCCCGCGCTTGGCTATATATAGAGGTTCATGGGCTTGACATTCTGCATATAGATTTGTAGTTTTCTTTTTTCTTGTCTGGAGCTGTGGAAAGGTATGGTATCTTCTCTTTGATCTCAGTTCTTATATCTCCCTTTTCAATTTCTAAACTTCTCCGTGTTGTTTGCAGGCCATGTCTTCCCAGGGAAGTGCGATTGATGATATAAAGAAGGAGGTCGAGGAGCCGTAAAGGTGGGAGGAGAAACTTCTTCGAAGGTTACGAGCTTTCGAGGAGGCTGCCCAGAAGTGGAGAATGAAGGTAGATTAGTTGGAGTTGAAGGTAGAAGAGCTGGAGGAGGCGTTGAAAGAAGCTCGCCTACGGGAGGCGACGCTGAGATCCATGGGAGATATCGGGCCGGAGTTCCCCTAGGGATGATTGTAATTTTTATTTTATATTGCTGTCGAAAATGGAATTTAAAATTTTAATTCTGAATATCGATAATGGAATTTTTATTGTGAAAAATTGATGTATTTATTTATGAGTTGTGTTGGCGTACACGTATAACGTTACATGTGCATGTACAAAGGTGGTTTTAGTGAGGTAAATATTGACCTTTTGCTCTCTTTTTTTAGCATTTTTATTATTATATTTTCTTTTACTTATGTTGACCACTTTTGGGGACGCGTCCCTTTGACGCTGATTTAATGCTTCTTGGAAGCGTTGTACTTTGACCTTTTCTCTTCCCTTCCCTGGCTATAAAAGGTGGTTTGCTTCTCAAACTCTCGTCATTTTTTCTCACTTTTGCTTGTATCTCTCTGTTATCTTGTCATTTGATAGGTCAGTGGCTTAGTATCTTTTGTTTTGCCCTGCTTCATTTATTTTTCGCCAATTTTTACTTACTCTTGTGTCTGTTTGCAGCTATGGCGGCGGAAAGGGCCTTTGATAAAGAGAAGATGCCGCAGGATGCTCGCGAGAAAGCGATGGAGGACGGTGTGAAGGAAATAGAAGAGAAGGAGAAAAAGCTGATCAAGGATCTGAAGGACTTTTCGGAGGCAAACAAGAAGCTTGAGAGCATGGTCGACGAGATAGGCGACAGGGTGAACGAGCTTGAGGAGGTGACGCAGGGAATTTACGTGCAGGAGGTTTATGAGGCGGTTGGGGAAGCACCTGAACCTAAGTCAAGTCTTGAGTCTGAGTCTTGAGTTTTTTTTTATGAGTGATATATTAGTACACATGTAAGCAACCAGAATCAAGCATGAAGCTACGAATGTTAATGGCAGTTTCTTTTTATCTATGTTTTTTGCCATTGCACATCTATTTTTGTCTTTTTTTGTTTATGAGTATGAGCCCCGGTGCCCCCTAGTGTCGCGGGTGCTAACACTTCATATCTTGGCGGTCGAGACACTAAGAAGGGGTTTAGGCTATTCGTTGCTTAGTGGATATAATTGTAATAGTATTTGGCACCTTTCAAGTGTTGTTGGCGGCAACAATTAAGAAGACTTAGAATAATTTGATGACTCCAAGTATTGCTGGCGACAACACTTAAGAGGACTTAAAAGAAATTTTGAAGTTTTTTAGTGCCCCTAAGTGTTGCTGACACATGGATATCATATATAAAAAGTAAACATGAATATCATATAAGAATTTTACACTGGTGCTAGTAGCCTAGTATACGTTAATTAATGGTGCTAGTAGCCTAGTATACGTTAATTAATATTCTAATTAAGAATCGAACACATGAACATCATATATAGAAAGTAAACATAATATCTTAAACTCATTTATGGATTTGCATCAACAAGTTTCTAGAAAAATAACAATCATTTCTACCATTAATATTATAAAATATGATATTACTATAAAAATTCATAAATTAATATTTTGGCGTCATCTTTACATCCGCCTTTACCTACTTTTCTATAACATAATCAAATTATTGAAAAATGATTATGAAATAACATTATAAATCGCATTAATATAAAATTTAAATTGTAACATTTAAAAATCTTTTCCTTGAAAGATTTATGTTCTTAAGGCGTATACACATTTACAAATAATATAACTGTGTCTCAATATAAATTGTAACCTTTAAAATCTTTTTTCTTGAAAGATTTATGTTCTTAAAACGTATACACATTTACAAATAATATAATTGTGTCTCACATATTCAATTCATTCGAATTGTATTAGGTAAAATGTGCTCATAATTCCTGAGATTTATCTATGCTTTTATAAAACAATTAAGAATCCTGTATGTATATAACCTCAAGATGAGAACTATGTGTGAATACACGTACCTCTTGTTTCCTGCTGAGATTGTTTAAATTAAAAACATTCCCGTATGTTGTTCCTCAACTTTGAGTCAATGGAACATTGATAGTAACTTCTCATCCGCTCATATTCCGTTTGTTAACCCAAAAAATTAGTCCAAAGTAAAATCAAACCGTACCAAACAGAGAAGTTAGGCACGTCTCAACCTCATAATTGAACTGGCTTATTAATTTATTAGCGTTTATAAGTCATACAAACCTATCTAATTCCCTAGATTTGGAGGCTACCTACATACATGTATACACGTACCACTAACCATAGTAATTAAAACATCTCCTCGCTAAAAATATTGAAATTATATAATTCTTATTATTCTTCTTGCAAAACTTTCATGGTTATCCATCAGCTAGCTATATTGCTGTCCTACCATCCCATGATTGACTAGTTTTTTTAGATCTTTAACTAGACCGGAAATGCATGCGTTTTTTATTTAATTTTTCTGTTAATTAAATACATTTACAGATTCAATTTATCTTTGACATAATTCAAATTCTACATATATTCTAAATTCATTTAGTTATAAAATAAAATTTCAAGCAAAATTTTATAAAAATGAAACCCAGTTAGACACGAACCCAAACTAGAAAAACAATCAGATAAATAAATGAAAGTGGGATTACGGTTAATTTTCAAAAAAATATAAATAAAATAATTTTGTTCCAAAAATAAATACAAGCATCTGCATTTTATAAATTTTATTATTCTGGCTAATATGTTCGTTTCCTACTCGGTTGCTTCATGCGCCTTGAGTGCCGACCGCTGATAATTCAACAATGAATCAT
>PHNY01105128.1:14539-27363 GCA_003724115.2 Anethum foeniculum
AGTTGTTGGTAGAATCTTAAATTAGTGACACGCATACGGACAAACATCAACAACAACAACAACAACATTCTTAAACTCTTTTGTTTTTAGTGCCCTAGGAGCCATGCAAGTTGACTTCACCTCCAAGGAACAAACATTTTATTTTCGAAATTCAAATATATTTTCTTCACCCTAAAATTAAATCAATCGTTATCCGTGACCTTAATTTCCCTCGAGTACTATATATACCATACCAGAAGCCATGCATATCACAACACATTTGCACTACATTTTACACTCTCAAACATCTTCAACATAATGGCTTTTAAGCTTAACATCCTTTCGTCCTTCAACTTAATCCTCATTATATTTCTACTTCCACTTCTGTATTCAACCACCTTAGCCAAGGATACCAGTACTCCTTCCATCTCCGTTTGCAGCTCCACCCCCTATCCTAACTTATGTTCATCTTCTCTTCAAACCAACAATCACACTGCCAATGTCTACGACTATGGTCGATTTTCGGTGCGTAAATCCTTATCGGCTGCTCACAAATTTTTGAGACTAATTGAAAAGTATCTCCATAAACCCTCCACATTGACAACCGGTGCAATCCGTGCACTTGAAGATTGTCATCTACTAGCTCAACTTAATATCGATTTTCTTTCGAGCTCATCTCAAATTGTGGACAAAACTCAAACACTCTCTACATTACAGGCTGACGATGTCCAAACCCTACTTAGTGCAATTTTAACCAACACACAAACTTGCTTGGATGGCCTTCAAGAAACTGCTTCATCTTGGAGGTTAAAGAATGGAATATCCACCCCTTTATTAAATTATGACACTAAACTTTATAGTGTTTCTTTAGCTCTGTTTAAGAAAGGGTGGGTCCATAAAAAGAAGAAAGGACCATCTAGTACTAGCAAGAAGCACGGAGCATTACAGAATGGACACTTTTCTTTGAAAATGTCGAAGAAAAATAAAGTCATTTTCGAGACTGTTGGCAGGAGAAAGCTTCTTCAAGATACCGATAATGAAGTTGATCAAATTCCGGTGAGTAATATGGTGGTGGTAAGTCAAGACGGCACGGGGAACTTCACCACTATAAACGATGCCTTGGCAGTGGCTCCTAATAATTCAGTGGCTAGTGATGGCTACTTTTTGATATATGTCACGGCCGGGGTCTATGAAGAATATGTTATCGTCAACAAGAAAAAGAAGTACGTGATGATCATGGGTGAAGGAATTAATCAAACCATTATAACCGGAAACCGCAGTGTTGTTGATGGTTGGACCACTTTTAATTCTTCAACATTTGGTAAGAAATTAATCAACAATTAATACTTCTCTTTCGATTATATTTCCCTACTTCCATATTAAGTGTCCTTGATTTCATAATCATTAATTAAACTGATTATTCGATGTAATGCAGCCGTTTTAGGACAAGGTTTCGTGGGAGTAAATATGACTATCAGAAACACGGCAGGAGCAATCAAGCACCAAGCTGTTGCACTGCGAAACGGGGCCGATTCATCAACTTTCTATAGCTGCAGCTTTGAAGGGTACCAAGACACATTATATGTACATTCCCTAAGACAATTTTATAGAGAATGTGACATCTATGGCACGGTAGACTTCATATTCGGTAACGCAGCTGCTGTCCTACAAAATTGCAATATCTATCCGCGACTGCCACTTGACAACCAGTTCAATGCAATCACTGCTCAGGGAAGAGCTGATCCGAACCAGAACACTGGCATTTCAATACAGGATTGTAATATTAGAGCAGCTGATGATTTGGCTTCTAGCAATGGAACTACCGAGACTTATCTTGGAAGACCATGGAAAGAGTATTCGAGAACTATTTATATGCAATCTTTTATAGACAATTTAATAAATTCTGGTGGATGGCGCGAGTGGTCAGGAGATTTTGCACTAAATACCTCATATTATGCAGAGTTTGATAACAGGGGACCAGGATCAAAGACTGATGGTAGAGTTACATGGCTAGGAGTTCACCAGATTAGTGCTTCGGATGCTAGCAATTTTACTGTATCTAGCTTTTTGTTAGGGGATGATTGGTTGCCGCAGACTGGAGCCCCATATTCAGGTGGCTTATGACAAGTTACTGCGCAATCTTGCAATGTTTAGCATCCGTAAAGGGTGCCTTTATTGGTGTTATTTTTAATGGATTCAAAATGTTGTATAAACTAGGCAAATATATTTGTCAACATGATAAGAACGATGATAATGAACACGAAACAGAATCAAATTAAACAATAACATTTACTCAAGTATGAACTGCTTCCGAGTTTTTTGTATCATATATCACAAACTGTTTGTAAAATTTCAGAGGGAGAAAATCGCAACTGAAAACAAGTCCCACAAATTAATGGAAAATACAATACTGTAACAAAACACGAAATGCAGTATATTCCATGAAATGCTAGATAGTACTAAGAGAAATGCCAGATGCAGAGAAAGAGCTACAGAATTCTGTACAGAATGATGTGGCAGTATGAGGTATCCATGATACTAATACTCTTGTCGGCCACTCACATCAAGTGACCGACAAGAGTATTAATATCAGGGACACCTCACACTGCCACATCATTCTGTACTGTAACACTTTCTATCCCTAGCATTTCTCTAGTAATACCCATTCCTCCGGTCACTCACGCTACAGTAAAGAAAAGGGTCGGTCCGATCCTGCATTGTTTACCAAAGCCAAAATTAGCTTATGTTAATTAATCTACACAATATTTAAGTATATTATAACATTAGATATACAATTGGGCATGCTAAACATGTTTTATTATGAGATAAGACAACTATCCACGTTGAGTAGTTGAATGTTTTTAAACAAAAGTAGTTAAAAACGTAGAAGAAGATACAGCATATAACTTGTAACAGCAGCGCAAAGATTGAGTCCTGTATATACTCCCATTACTCATCTCGATCGATCTGTATCTATCTTTTTAGCAAAACGAAGACCATCTAGCTAGCTACTTGTTTCTAACATGAAAATGCAAGGTGGCCAGCCTCCAGGCATGAGGCATGCAGCATGCAGTATGCCACTTGAATATTTAATTATCATTTGAAGTCAATTCTACATTCACATGTATGGATCAGAAAATATAAAAGAACGTTGCTAAAACTTACTACTAATTAGTAGTTGCCGAGAAAATTACCAAATTGACTCATTTCGGAGATTAATAGCCTAAAATTGAAATTTTATTTTCATGTTCACTGCCTCGCTACTGATAAAGTATCAACATCGAAACTTTATTTACAGTGACGTATCATCAAATACTCCGTTGGGACATTGTATTTAGTTATATTAATCATCTTTGCTTATAATTGATATTGAAATTTGATGTTCTTACTAATAAATATTATAAAGTCAAATATATATCACTGAGTCTCATAGTAATTCACTTAATCAATAAAGTGCCCGATTCGCAACTTCTTCCGTGTGCACTGCTCCAAGTAAACGGCGTAAATTGAGAACCTTAAGTAAACTAACAAGTAATTTAATTGTGTGTAGCTTTGTAGACTCCGTGTAGGTCTAACAAATAGCAAAAACAATTAAGCAATATGAAGCATGTATCGCCGATAGAATGTAATGGACTTCATAGACATCTCTCACCGTGCAAGTATTGGAATAGCAGTTTCCTTACTTTTTTTTTATTCTCATGTTGTAAATTTACGCTTTTGGCTTCAAACATACATTATGTATTTAGGGTTAGGTTAAGGTCAAGGTCAAATGATTATCGCTCCATACATTTTATACCCGGTATTCGATATAAAGTAGAGTTTTTGGTATGAATACGTGAGTTTATCATTTACGTACTTATATAACACTGCGATATGAATTATGATATATATTGCCAACAAATCACTTATTCCACTTAGTTTCTATAAATCATGGTTGATGATATGGCCTGCCACGTCATTTGACCCCATAAATGTGACATTTATCTATTATAAGATGGGACGGGCGTCAGTTGGGATTGTATTGACACGTGAACTAAATATTATGCGAGTCAACATGAATTGAGACCAGAAAAAGTAAATAAAATTAGAATAAGTAAACATTGATCAGAATATTGGTCATTTCTTAATCAATAACAACGATTTCTCTTGAATTAACCGAATTGACGATCGGTTAGGCCCTAATTCTTGTAGTAGGTTACATCATCATCACACATAAATCAGAAATATCAAAAGTAACTATTTGGGTCTTCCGGAATACGCCTTCCTTCACAACAATTTCAAGTATATGCATACATATGTAGTTTGTGCATGGAACCGCTAGTACAAAAACAGTTTTTTGAGCCGACTTGCTGTGCTCAATTAATTACTTATCGTTAGAAAACACGAAAGATTTGATTGCAAGAGCTGGCGTGCGTACAAGTTTTCGTATAATTTAAGAAATTAAATCAGTAAAGATCGTATATTACAATGATTAAATCTTTAAACATAGCATCAAAACTATGTAGGATGTGATAATGCTAGATAGTGCTTAATTATTGTAAACATACATATAATTCTACAAAGCAAGGTAACTTTGTATAGTTTCATACTTAAAAGTTATGAATATGTAACTATAGGTTGTATCTGATGCATGCAACCTGACTCAAAAACGCAACTTTGACAATGTGCCAAATTTAGACAATTTGAGCTTTTAAAAATAACATATAACCAACAACTTGTCCCATTTCTAACACTCAAAATGAATAGTCAATTAAAATTTCCTATTGACGCGGCTTTTGCTTCTTATCAAGCCATATATACAAGTTGACTTCACTCTACCAACAATATTCTGAGACATTCTTTTGTTACTTCCTATTACTATAAATACGTACCTTATCAACTTACTCTCATATCCATTACTACAAGCACTATACATTCTCTCGTTACAACTTTCAGTTGAGCAATCAACAACTCTCAACATGGCCTTCAAACCCTGTTTTTCTTCCTCTTTCAGCTCGGCTCTCTTTATATTTCTACTATCTTTGTTGTTCTCATCGGAGGCCAAGGCCGCCGCCGACATTTGTGATTCAACACCTTATCCATCCTCATGTAGATCTTCTGCTCCTAATAACAACAATGCCACGGCTAATGTCTATGACTATGGTCGCTCTTCCTTCACCAACTCCTTATCGACAGCTCGTACTTTCTTGTCATTAACACAAAATTTTCTTCAAAGAAGCTCTAATTTGACAACCGGAGCTATTGCTGCTCTTGAAGATTGCCGTTTACTAGCTGATCTTAATATCGATTATATTTCAGAATCTTCCAAAGTTATCAACCAAACTCAAACTCTATCAACTTCAGAGATAGACAATGTTCATACATTGATGAGTTCTGTCTTAACAAACACACAAACGTGTTTAGATGGACTCGAACAAGCTGCTTCATCTTGGGGTTCAAAAGATGGAGTATCGGTTCCTCTTGTTAATGCTACTAAACTTTTTAGTGTTTCTTTATCTCTTTTCGAAAGTGGATGGGATCCGAAAACAAGAAGGGTTTCAGTATCTCATACTCCCAGGAGTAGAGGAGCATTTGTAAACGGTAGATTTCCATTTAGAAAGCCCGGCCAAAACAAAACTAGTTTCCAAACGATAGGTGGAAGAAAGCTTCTTCAAGATGGTGGTGGTGAATATATAGTGGTGAGTGCCATTGTTGTGGTGAGTCAAGATGGAACTGGGGACTTTCTTACCATTAATGAGGCCTTAACTTTCGCTCCCAACAAAACTGTAGCTAGTGCTGGCTACTTCGTAATATATGTCACTGCTGGAGTCTACGAAGAATATGTCTCCATTCCGAAGAACAACAAATACGTGATGATGATTGGTGACGGAATTAATCAGACAGTGATCACTGGCAACCGTAGTGTTGCTGACGGCTTCACAACTTTCAACTCTGCAACATTCGGTAAGACATTAGCAAATTTTTAATTAACTTGATACGACATTAATTTAATTAAGATTACATTTGATATAATAAAAAAGATTATAATGTGTTGTTTTGACATTATGCAGCTGTAGTGGGAGAAGGATTTGTAGCAGTAAACATAACATTCCGAAACACAGCGGGGGGAGCAAAACACCAGGCGGTTGCAATGCGAAGTGGGGCAGATTTGTCAACATTCTATAGCTGCAGTTTTGAAGGGTATCAAGATACCCTATATACACACTCCAATAGGCAATTCTACACAGAATGCGACATATATGGCACAGTCGATTTTATATTTGGTAACGGACCTGCTGTGTTACAAAATTGTAACATTTATCCACGTCTGCCACTGCCTAATCAATTCAATGCTATAACTGCACAAGGAAGGACTGATATAAATCAGAACACGGGCTATTCAATACAGAATTGTAATATTAGAGCTGCTGATGATTTAGCCACAAGCAGTGGAAGCACACAAACATATCTTGGGAGGCCTTGGAAAGAGTATTCCAGGACAATATATATGCAATCTTTCATGGATAGTTTGATAAATTCTGCTGGTTGGCGTGAATGGTCAGGAAGTTTCGCACTAAGTACGTTGTATTATGCTGAGTTTAGCAACACGGGGCCTGGATCAGACACTAGCAATAGAATTACATGGCCCGGATATCGCATTATAAATGAAACAGAAGCTGCTGCTTTTACGGTTTCTAACTTCATATCTGGAGATAACTGGTTACCGCGAACTGGAGTGCCATACACAAGTGGATTATAATCGAAAACAACTTATAAGTGGCTAATTAGCTTTCTTTCTGTGTTCATAATTCTTTTATGTGTTGTATAATAAATGGCATGTAAAAATTTACAATTTCATATTGAATTTTAGATACTATATGAATCCTTCAGTACTTTAGAAATTTCTTACCTGAACGACCAATTCCAACTCCTCGCAAGAATTTCAGCAGAAACTTACACCGAATATAGTTACCCAAATTAAAATTTACCTAAATATATCAATCAAATTGTTAACCAATTTCTTCTTAGGCAAGCATGGCCTAGAATCCCTCTTCCTATGGCTGTTCTGCTAATGTTTCCGATTTTATTCTTTTTCAATTTTTTATCAGCATATTACTTAGTGTCAAATTTTGTCAAGAAAAATCTAAGATTGTGTTGTCCAGAAAAGCAAATACTGCACACTTATCTGTAGTAGCACATTGGGACATAAAACTTTGCTCGAAACATATAATTAGAAGTAAAACTTCGAGCACTCTGAACTGATCCACAAAATTAACCACTTCGTGCACACTTAATAAATGTTTCTATACTTTCTTTGGATAATTTTGACAGGAAGACCCTAAGCAGGATTTGGCAATGAATCTCTTCCAGGACAGGCCCTTGGGTAAGGCGAGCGTCTAGGGCACCAAGCGGTTAATGGGCACCAAAAAGTTTATGTATATGTAGTACATAACATAAATTTATGCATATTTATACATTCATGCATTTAAATATGCACTTGAATATTGAAATCATTTTCTTAAATTTTATTGTTAATATAACTACTATAAATTTAAATAAGCATAATTTATTTTTCTTTACAATCTTCAAAAAAAGGTGTATCATTTCAAAATTTCAAAAAATCGTCTAGGACACCCAATTCTCTAGGGTCGACTTTGTCTCTTCTATAAGAGTTGTCACAACAGCCTAGTGCCCATGTAAATTCGATAACCAAATAATGAATTGCCACTAGTATTTTAATCCTTGCAAATTCATAACCTGGACATACACGACCTCCACCTCCAAATGGAATATATCAGTATGGAGGAATAGATGATTGATTTTCAAATTGAGAGGGCTCGAACTTTGATGGTTCCTCGAATGTGTTACTGTCCATGTCGGTCATATTCGTAGCCCAGAATATCTGGTAATCAATCAATAGCTGCAGTTTCGACGGGTATTATACGCAGACACTCCAATAGGCAATTCTACACAGAATGCGCCATATATGGCACACCCAACTTCGTATTTGTTAACGCACCTGCTGTGTTACAAAATTGTAACATTTAACCGAACCGAATTATTTCGGTTCGGTATTCGGTTAACCGAACCGTATGCTCAGCCCTACCTCTACTACTGTCTAATCAAAACAATGCTATAACTTCACAAGGACGGACCGGTATAAACCACAACACGGGCATTTCAATACAAAATTGTAATATAAGAGCTGCTGGTGATCTAGCGTCCAGCCGCGGAGGGACACAGGACATACAGGACATATATCAAAAGGCCTTGGAAATTGTACTCGGGGACAATTTAGTTGCAGTCTTTTATGGATAGTTTGATTAACCTGCAGTTTAGCAACACCGGGCCGGGATAAGACACTAGGGGTAGAATTACATGGACCAGATATCACAATATCAATGCAACAGATGCTGCTTTCACAGTTTCCAGCTTCTTATTTGGAGATAACTGGTTACCTCAAACTGGCGTGCCATACTCAAGTGGCTTACTGGCTTATAATTGAGAACAGCTTCCTGGTATGGAATTAGCCTGCTTTCTGTATTTTTTATTCTTTAAGAAAATTGTAAATGAAAAATAAGCATGTAGAAATAACAAGTTTGTATTGAAACTTTTACTACTTCAGAATCCATCAGTACTTTCAGCATGAAATTTCTGACCATAATCATTTCAACTTTCCGCTTAAAAATTCTTAGAAACTTGCACCAAATATAATACCGAAATTTTAAATTATCTAACAACAAACCAAAATTCTTAGATTATTTCTTCTTAAGCGAGTAAGCGAGCATGGCCTAGAGCCCCCTTCCAATGGCTGTTCTTCAATTAGTGTCCTCCCAACCCTAAGGTTGTGGGTTCTAGAAAAGTAAATCCTACATACTAATCTGTAGGAGTACATGTGCATATCTCTGTTACTTGCTAGAAATATATAATCAGAAATTAAACTTCGAAGACTCTGATCCAATAGTTTCAGCAGTTTAATCATGCGCACAAGATATGTGCAACTATACTTTCTTTGGGATGAGTTTGACAGGAAGACCCTGAGCAGGCACTGGCATTGGATCTCTTTTGTAGAAGTCGTCACTGCAGCATAATTCCCATGTATATCTAGTGACCAGATAATGGATTGCCACCAGGATTTCAATCCTTGCAAACTCGTAACCGGGACATACACGAGCTCCTCCTCCAAATGGAATATAGCAATATGGAGGAATAGATGCTTGGTTCTCGAATCGTGAAGGCTCGAACTTTGTTGGTTCCTTGAATATATTACTGTCCATGTGAGTCATGCTCGTAGCCCAGAATATCTGGTGATCAATCAATTGAAAGGTCAGCAAACTTAGTTCAATTGATATTTTTTTTGTTCACAGGTGCTGCATATAATGTGAGCTGTATATAGTTTGATATCCAGACGAATGAACATGTTTAAAAGGTGCTGTCTCTTACTTGCCATCCTTTGGGAATGAGATAACCACCAAATTCGATATCCTTTAGTGCCTTTCTAAAGCTTCCGAATACAGGAGGAATCATTCTTAGTAGTTCCATAGCAACTCTCCATGTGTACTTCATCTTGGCAAGATCATCCCAGGTCAGAAGCTCTCCCGAGGGTTTGTCTTTTGTAACATCTTCTTGTTCTGCAAACTCAAATTATTACACATTAAAGATCATAATAGAAGATTCCAAGATTTGGTGGAGAATTCAAAAAGAGTTTACCTTGAAGAACGGCATTATAAACTGTTTTATTAGTGGCCAGAAGTCGCACTATAAAAGTAATGACAACAGAAGAAGTGTCATGTCCTGCGACCATAATAAGCACGACATTGTGAACAATCTCATTTTCTGATAGGATTTCTTTGTTGTTTTCATCGCGAACGCTAAGCAAGCTAGTGATAAGGTCTTGGTTGGATGAAGCACCCTTCAATTCAAGCTCAATTCTCTTTTCACATACAAGTTGTTTCACCATGTTTTTTACCTCTGTACTAGCCCTTAAGCTCTTGTTGTACTTTGTAAACGGTAAATTAATTGGCACTGACCACATTCCCTCCATCATTTCTTGGAAAAGATTCATCAGCTTTTCTTTTTTTGGTCCAGACTCAAGTCCAAATAGTAAAGAGCAAATTATGTCGAATGTGAGTGTCTTCATCAAAGGCAATACCTATCAGGATATAAAGTAGATGTTAGACGCATATATTGTGTTGAATACGGTGGCAGAACCAGAACTAAAAAATTCATCACTAAATTTCTATGGTCAACAAGGATGTAAAATGTTATTTTAGGCTAATAAGTAAAGAGTAAGGACCATTATTCAGGAACCTTAAAAAAGAGAACTAGTGATATTTAAAGGCCAGCCAGAGGCAAAGCCTAGGCTAGACTCCCATGGTTCGGCCACTGTTTGAATGTAAAACAACATACCGTGACCTGGTCCTTGCCTTCCCAGTACATGTGAAGGTGATTTCTGAATTCAGTATCCATCTTTCCAATATATCGCTTTAGAGATTCTGGCTTCAAGAAGGGAACAAGAGCAGATCTGACACGTCTATGATCCTCGCTACTGAGTTCGAAAAGATTACATTCACCCATGATCATCCTTATTGATCCAGTTTGCTGGTTACTGATGATGCTGGTATCAGTAGTAAAGATGAACTTGTTTGCAGCCTGTCCATGTATAAACACAGTTGGGGAGCCAAACAGGCTTAACTTTGATACTGGACCATATTTTTCAGCTCTTTGTTGAACCCATTCTTCAGCTGTGTTGGACCTCATTTTGGTGAGAAGAGTAAGGCTTTGTCCAATAAATGGTATTCCAAGTGAACCTGGCGGAAGCCGCAACGATCTTTCCCTTCTTCTCCTTAAAAACAGGATAAAAAGGATGGGAAAAATGGCCAAGAAAAGAGTAGTAACAATCATAGTCACTGCTGGAGGAGATCAGAAATGATCAATGTAATTTACCAGTGTGGAGTTCAGTTGCTGCCTGGAGGCTATTACTATTAATAGACTAATCCTGAATCCCAACTTGTCGTTTTCAACTTGGAACCTTTCTTATTTGATACCACCTAACACTATGACTGTGTTGGCCGGCTGACAGAATTCAAAGTTGTCGCTTTAGAGGTGTCCCATTAACTAACTTAATTATATATGTTGTTAAACATAAAACGTTAAGACTTGAAAACAATTGGGATATTGATGTGAAACATAAAATGTTAACACGTTATATGATAAGGCAGGATTGTTATTTGGTTGAAAGATACAGTTTATTGACAAAAGAAATACAGTTTTGCGCTAGATGTTTAACAAAAAATATTATTATAAAGATTTAAATTTAAAATAAGTGTGGTACTTGGCATGGGTGCATAATTAACTAAGAATATTAGTCTGTAGTTCTTGTTGGGATGGTTTACGATTCTTGCTGGGGTCATTCCTCGGCTCCCTCACGTATATAGTATAGGGTTTCATTGATGTTTCAAAACTCATATACTCACGTTCGAGTTTGCAAAAATGGTATAGCTGAAATTTTTTTGATTTTTCCCTATTATAAACGCTATTGCAAATGGAGTTTATAATAGAGCCCTATTATAAACGCCATTTGCAATGGAGTTTATATCTGGTGGCTTAATTTCCAGCATTTTTAGATATTAAATGATGTAATTTGTGTTTTTTTAATGTCTTGCGAGTAGTTTTCGGTTAATTAAAAATTGTGTTCCGCTAAATGAATAAAAAAAAAATATTCAAAATTAACATGTTTTTGTCGTTCTTTGATACAAGCCAAAAAAATCAGAAAACTAATATACACAACCATGTAATTTTCAGGCCCGAAAATGCATGGCGAACACAAATTTTGTTAAAAGTTGTTCGAGTAGACATGTTGACGATAGTATAAAACATGTTTGCAAATATTTAATTTCCGTTTTTTTTGTTCCGTATGCAAATAGTAATGTTCTGTTTCAGTACGAGCCAAAAAAATCAGAAAAATAATATAAGCGACAATGTCATTTTCAGGCCCGAAAACGCATGGCGAACACAAATTTTGTAAAAAGTTGTTCGATGAGGCATGTTCACGATACTATAAAACATGTTTGCAAATGTTTAATTTCTGTTCTTCTTGCCCCGTATTGAAATAGTAATGTTCTACTTTGATACAAGCTAAAAATTTAAAAATAATAAATTCTAAAACAATGCTAATTTGATGTCCGAAAATCACTAACGAGAATGTTTTGATTGAAATGAAAAATACACAGTTACATTTAACTTTTAGGCAAACACAATATTGCCTATAAAAAACAATAGTTGAATACGAAAATTTAAAATTAGACAATGCAACAACACAAATTTAAGCGAACAACAATACACCATGCATATTATTCTTCATCGGACATGGAACAATCAGACAAGACCTCCTTGTCGAGAGTGGGCATATCGACGTCTCGAATCGAATCGTTTAAGACATGACCTCCTTGCTATGGGGTTAAGGGTTCCATGTCGTGATTCAATTGGCCTATATCCCGATCCCAGGGAATGTAGTTGGTCGGAATTTAAGCGACAATTAGATGGCGCTGTGTCTTGCATTAGACAGGAGAATAACATAATGTTGTTGCGTAGAAGTTGTCATTATATGTATCAATTGGCACAAGATTCAGTTCGTGCAAGCGGGAGACAGCTTACCAGAGCGCAGAAACAAATCCTACTACAGAATCCTGATTATCTGTCCGATAGTTACATGTCCGACGAATGAGTTTGATTTACTATAAACGATGTAGTCTTATTGTATTTTCAATAAAATGTAACTTTATGTTTCTTACATTCAAAGCTCAAACGTCACACATACATAAAATGAAAATGCAAACATTACATTCAAAGCTCAAACGTCACAC
>PHNY01105257.1:10129-22210 GCA_003724115.2 Anethum foeniculum
TCAATCAAACCACTGTTAAGTCTTCTACCATATCCAATCAGCCTCACTAAAATCCTTTAGGTCTTCACATTAATTCTGAGAATTTCTTCAAACGCCTTCAACCTTATTTCTCCGTTGCCTAAACATATTAATGAACTTCATACAGACTTCTGTTGATGACTTCTTCACTGCACTTCCCAAAATCACATGTATATACAAAATCTTCATTCTGTACTGATTTCAGTGAAACATAGTATTATTTCCAAGTCCTTGTTCTATGTTAAGTTATCCAAACCAGCATTGTTGAGATAATAAATATTGCTTCAATCTTGCTCAACAGTTTTTTGTTTTGTTCTTTAATTCGGTACTCAATTTTATGTCGATACTGTTGTGATAAATTGTGTATTCTTGAGTTTTTTGCAGAATAAAGTTAAGTTTTTTTCTCTCTATTGCTTTCAGTGAGTTATTTCTTTCAATTGTGGTTTTGACATAAAGTTCATGAAAGAATAAAGATTAATCTCACTAAAGTATTAAGGACCAATTAGAAATAGGCATGATTGAGATCACATTACATGTAATTTCCGGTTACATATCCATACTTGATCTACGTCATTGAGTATATTTATGTGGTGATCATCAAGGATTAAGTTATGATAATGTGACTAAGGTCCCTTTGGTTTCATGTTTATATATGAGATGGACCATATTGACTAAGGAAGATGTTTCTAAAGAACAAACAATTTTGTGCGCACCTCTGGTTATTGAATGTAATTGTTGTATGGAATAATTTGTAGCCCAATTGGGGATTGTTAGAATATTTTTATAAATATTAACAATATATGGGCTTACAAATTAAAGACAATTATATTTAATATTTATTCAATATTAGGATTAATTAAGTGGTCTAAAATAAAGGGTCCAATAGCATCTTATTCGGTATGAGCTTTGTACTGTGTAATATCCAATAGTAAGCCTTATTAGGGTTAATGGGGTCTAATTGGGATACTATATAAATAACAAAATAGGATTTTGGTTCCTAAGACAAATTCACAACCTCTACTCTATTCCTATCAGCTCGAGTGGGATACGGCTAGAGGCGAAATCAAGTCTGTGGAAGATCAAGTCCCATAATCCATATTCATATCTATCATCATAGAATCAGGTATATATGTTTCCGAATTACAGTTATTATGTAACTTTGATAATATCGCATAAGATGATCCGTGGTTATGTATTAAGAAACTTTAAAGATTATATGATCAAATGAATTAAACAGAAATGCACTGATTAAGCAGATAAATGGAGGTTATGGATATTCATAAATAAAAAATTAATATGCAAAATTAACTCATAGAAGATATTGTTTTATTATGATTAAATTGTGATAAAGATTAACATGAAAATGTTATATATTTTATATTTTATTTTACTACTAAATTAATATATCTTTTAATATAATTTGTAAAGATGAAGTTTTCAAAATATAAAAAAACATATGACACTCTTAGTATTTAACTAATTATCAAAAGTCCTTGGAAGAATAAATAAATTATACCTGCTTGAATATTAGTTAAGGGTCAATTATCTTAACCTTTTCTACTTATTTATTTATTTTTATTTTTTTTGCCAAAATAATATGTATATGTATTTTATTAAAATTTAATCTAGCCGGGACAACCTCTAAAACTGGTAATACGACCAAGTTGACAAACAAATAAATAGCTGTTTTGTTTTCAGATCGCTTAACATACAGAATCAAAATATTCTTTAAATTGAAAAAGATCACAATGGCTTCATAAGAAATCTAACTTACACCATCGTCAAAATCAGTAGTATCACAATTGACCTTCACATAATTAATTCCAATTGTAATACAATGTTCAGAACTTTCAGTTACAACAACTGAAATTGGAGGGACAGATGCCCTCGTAATATGAACAATCTTCCATTGTGAAAGGTGAGCTTTTGTGATTTTCACCACCGACCCAGTTTCGATGTGGGCTTTCAAGATTCTCCGAAACACGTATTGAATCATTCTCAAAAACACAAACCAACAAAGAAAAAGTACTAAAAACATATCAACCACTCCAAAAGGAGGACAAACAAAGCACCCAAAAAGATTAGATACAGCAATCCTTATAAAAGAAGGATAATTATTGAAGAAATAAAAAAATTTTGATTATTAGATGGAAGAGAAGAAGATGTAAGTGAATTTTTGAGAAGGAAGAGAGCTTAATTGATGAAGAAAATGGAGTTGATCAGAATATTTTTGAGGCGGCTAACTAGGGTTTGGGGGTCGACTCTTATCGAAATTAACTTTCTACTTATTTATTTTAACGTACATATCTGTACAAATACTTATAAAGAGACCGCTGACATCAGTAAACATGACATTCTACGACCGTTGGCATTTCCCCTGACTGGGAAACTGCTCATATGAGCATTACCTGTTACCACACATTCGGTTAAGACCCTCCACTTTCGTGGATCTTCTAAACCAATTTTTTGGAGCATGATTGGATAGCTCAAGTTGTTAAGGGCTTATACTCTGTCGTCCCCGGTCCAGGGTTCGACTCTGACTCACCGCGAGAATTTCTTAGAACATATACTCATTTGTAAGGCTATAAGCTATTATTAGTCAAAAAAAAAATTTTGTTATTCCATTTTTCGCTAATGATTAAGCTTTATTAATCATTATCATTCATTTTTTTAATTTAACAATAATATGTTATTAAAAATTAAAAAAAATATTTACATATATAATTATGAAAATAAATATAGTAAACAATGCATCGGAACTAATCCAAGTTATTCAACAACAATACTACAAGACCGGTTCCATTTCAAGGGGCCAACCTATGCCAAGTACGCGCTTTTGTTCAGTGTATCATAAAAACTAGAAAGGACATATTTTTCTAAACATGCTACTCCCTCCGTCCCATAAATTGTCAACGTGCAGTGTTTACACGCATTTCGAGGCTACTGTAAAGTGTAGTTCTATAATTTTTTTTGATTTTTTTTTTCAGAATAAAAGTTTAATGTTTAAACTTTTATTCAGAAAAAAAAATTTAAAAAAATTGTGAAATTATACTTTAAAGAAGTCTTAAAAAACGTACCAAAAAGTAACATAGAGAATTGAATGGGACAGAGGGAGTATAAACGTAAGAGAGCGCTGTTTGAATATACTATAAACTAGGGGTGTACGCGGTTCGGATCGGATCGGTTTTGGAGTAAAAGTCGAACCAAACCACAAAGAGCGATTTTAGAAAATTTTCATCAGTAACCGCATCTTACGATTAACCGCATCAATTGCAGTTGCGAATTTGCGATTATTGCGGTTCAGTTTGCTGTTCAACCACTTAATATAAAATATTAAGAATCACATGAAAAAATCAAAATATTAATAGATTTAAGTCCCAACTGCTTGATAAGTCAATATTCAAAAATAAAAAATACAAAGTGTCCTGCTAATGAGTAAAAATTAATATAAATTGCATGACTCTTTCAAATTCCGGTTAAAAATTAATATAAATTGCATGACTCTTTCAAATTCCGGTGTTTGCCTATCTTGCTGTTCCTAACACTGCTAATAAAAAATAATGTAATGAAGCGCAACGAGAGTTTAAGTCTTGAGAAAATAGGTAATTGACTAATTGGACTTGAACATTGAGACTCGAAGTAATGGATTAGGTTTAAGTGATAACACAACTACACAAGTGGTGTTAATTTATTAATCTTATAATATTAAATAATATAAAATTTAACAAAATAAATGTGTTTATTTATTAGTTGTAAACATTAGAAGAATACGTCTAATATTTCCTGAAAAAAAGAAGAAGAAGAATATGTCTAATATTTCGGTTTGTCAAATATATACTCCAAAAAATTTAAATTTATTTATAACATTAGAAAATTGACAAAAGAAACATTACAAGACTCCCAAACAGTGTACTGTGTTACATTTACTTATATGGAAAACACATCGTAACATTAATATTGTCTGTCGAGCAGTGTTATAAAAATCTCCAAATAATTATCAATTAATTCTTAAAAATATGTGATCGATTTGATTTTTGAAATTAGATTGATTTTTTAAGTTATTTAATAATGATTTGTTTTAATATAAATAAGTTTTGGTATATTAAATCTTATAAAAATATTTAAAAATATTTTAATTTTATGACGTTAATTTTTGATTAACTGATTAATCTCATATTCGATTCGCGATTTTGATAAACCATATGCCCTCCGTCCCACCCAATTCTTTACACCGGGGGACGAGAACTCGACACGCATTTTAATGCTCCTATAAAGTATAGTTGCCTAAATTATTTTAATTTTTTTTTCTAAGTAAAAATATAATGTTTAAACTTTTATTTAAAAAAGAAAATTTTAAAAGTAATTTATGTACTATACTTTATAATAATTTTAAAATATGTGCCGAGCAGAAAAAAACTGAAAAGAAGTGGGAATGAGGGAGTACTTTCAATCATAAAACTTAAAAGATCCAAATTTTGGACACGGCTCAAAAATGAAAATGTGGTTTAACGTTTATGGACAGACCGTTTCATCAAATGGAATTTTCAAAAGGCAGACCAGGCCCACTATATAACCTATTGTAAGCCAAAAGTTATTTGTAGCAACTTTTAAGATGCATACTGTGTGCAATTTATCCGAGAAAAGGTCAAGTCCAACAAAGTACAAATGCAAAATGCATAGTACAACATAACATTAGCCAAAATAACTCTATATTTTCTTTTCTTAATAATAAGGTGATGTAAAAACATACATTCGGCAGAACACAAGGATCAAAATATCGAAAATATTGTTATCATATAATTTAACTAATTAGTTTCATTTTATTCTATATTCGAGTTTGATTCTTTATAATTATATATATATATATATATATTATTTTTTATTCATTCCGAACCCAAGTTCAATATCTTACAATTACATAGTTAAATAATATTTATTATATATACACATAATTTTTATTATAAAAAAATTCAATTCTAAACATTTATATTACCCTAATATTGATATTTTAATCATGTTTCGTACATATTAGAGTCACCGAGTAAAATGGTAACAGTGTAATCATTTGTCAACAAAAATATATAAAGATGGTATTATAGTATCATACGCGTTATTAAAAAAAAAAAAAATGATCCGCGTAACAAAATGGTGTTTTAAGATATTTTGTTTCTTAATATAAAATATTCAAATTCAGTGTACAGATAATACACACCAAGGGGCTGTTTGGATCATGAAATTTTAACCCGGTTAACGGGAATGGGAATGAGATTTCAATAAAAAAATGTATTAGAACCTCATTCTTATTCTCATTAACCGGGTTGAAATCCCATGATACAAACGGACCCAAATATTCGCGATAGCCTAAAAATAGGACTGCTCGTAATAGTAAATTTATCGCATAAATGGTCCACATTATTATTTGTTGTTTAATGTCCAATTGTCTAAAGACCTAACCAACCCCCCACGTATCTATAAAAACCAAAACCCTGCGTTTTACTACATCAACATATTATAAAACCCCCACCTTCTCATCTCCTGTTTAATCAAATCCCCCACATAAATTTTAGACAAAACAAACACAAAAGACCCAAGTTCTTGAATCTTAATTAATTCATACATGTGTATGTATGTATAGTTAAGGTTTGAAGAGATGAGAATGAGGGTGATAAGTTTAGCAGTTGTGGTGTTGATGGTTGTAGTGAAAGCTAGTGGTGTAGTAGAGAGTAAAAATGTAGAGATAAAGAAGAAGAAGAATGCATATGCAACGATGATGTATATGGGAACACCAAGAGATTATGAGTTTTATATTGCAATGCGTGTGATGCTTCATTCACTTTCTCATCTTAAAGTTGATGCCGATCTTGTTGTTATTGCTTCTCTTGATGTTCCTCTCCCTTGGGTTCAAGCATTGTATGTATCTTCTCTCTGTATCTCTCTGTATCTCTAATCATGTAAGAAGTTTTGGTATCTTTTTTTATGTGTGTTTTTTAGGAATGTTAAGATTTTTCTCATTAATCAGTTGTTTATGTTTCCATAAGTGGTATTTGTCGGTTATCAACTTCCTAGGTCTTTTTTATATTTGAGATTTGACTAGGTCAACGCACACCGTAGTACATGTATAGTTTACAAGTAACTCAGTGACCGGACTTTAGAGACTTACCAGCTCAAGGTTCTAATTTCAATCCCAAATATTAAGTAGAGAATCATGATAGTAGAATATTGCGCTGGCACTCTCCGAAATTAGTTGAAATGCGCGACCGGACACTAGTTATTTAAAAAAAAAAAGTTTACAAGTAGTAACGTTATCTTGGTATTTTATTATCTTGGCTTCTTTTGACATTGCTGTCCTTTGGGATTGGATTAGAGCCGGCGTCGAGGTGGATGGATGAGATTTGATGATTATTACACGCGGGCATCATCATCATTATTGAAGGGATTAGATTAATACTTTTTTTTTTTTTTGTAATTTCTTGCTAGAGTTAAATTAATATGATGCCTTTTAAATAATGAATAGACAAGAGTTAAATTAGTATGGACTATGGAGCCTTTTAATTGGGATTAAAAGATATGAGCATGATTTACCTATTTGATGCGAAGGAGTTGTCATTTCAATTAAACAAATTACATAATAAAACACTAGGAGGTTTAGGGTTTCTGAGAACATTAACCATGAACCATGCGTTCCCTCACGTGTGCCAACTGCAAAGGAAGCTTCCATGTGTAATCATCCAGCCATGAACCATGCGTTCCCTCACGTGTGCGAACTGCAAAGGAAGTTTCCATGTGCCGAAAACAATCATCCAGCTCAGATAGAAATAGTGTAGCTACTAGACAGCTTATAGACAGTAAGATTTTGTTACAATCAGTTATTTCTTTTTCCTACGTGTGAGCTGTCATGTGTTGGTTAAAATTCAGTTTCAGTTATTTCCATGAACTCATCATCTGGAGAATATGAAATCACAATATGCATATAGTTTCCATGTAGTATGATGTTGTCATATAATGTGAGGATATTTGATAAAGAAAAACCTGGTGTACTATTTAGTAGAAAATTTTAGGACAGCCTAGTGATGAAGATGTCCTGTTGCCCCTATAACTGTTTTGCAACCTAAACTTTTTTCATTATTCTTAACTTGAGAAATTAGTATAACATGTTTGTTTATACTGTTACGTTCTAATTTTTATTAGAATTAGTGGATTTCGTAAACTGAAGGGGATTAATTAGTGCCATTGCTCATTAAATTAGTTGAAACCAAGAAATAGTTCTGTATGGTGAAGTTAATTCTGCTTATAGCAACTGTTACTGTTTAAAGATCTTTTTCAACTATGAAATTGAAGGACGTTATGGCAGTGGCGTTTGTGTACTTGTGCTGTTAACCAGCTATGAAATTGTTAAGACAGTGGTGTTTGACCAAAACTAGAAGCTATTACATAATACCTAAAACAGAGCGGTGATGGTGCATGCAGGGAACAGGAGGATGGGGCAAAGGTTGTGAGAGTTGAGAATATCAAGAATCCGTACAGAAGCTATCGTAAAACTAGACGATTCAAGCTGTCCTTTAACAAACTCCATGCATGGAGTCTTGTGGAGTATGAGAGAGTAGTCATGCTTGATTCAGACAACATTTTTATCAGAAAACCCGATGAACTCTTCCAGTGTGGCCAATTTTGTGCTGTATTTATCAATCCATGCATCTTTCACACTGGCCTTTTCGTACTGGAGGTACGTTTGTGTAATTTGTTTTTTGGTTTAATGTATTTAACATAAAATCTTAAAACTTTGCTTATGGATAGAGTACTCACATGTACACATTGCATAAACAATGCACATTAATATCATGATTGATAGGTGAGTAATGAGTTTAGTATTTTAATTGAACTTTTGTAGAGTGTGATGTTTTGGACACTGGGTATATGATAGACTTTAACTGAATTATCAAGAGCTTTATGATTGAATTGCAGCCATCAATGGAGGTATTCAAGGACATGGTACATAAGTTAGAAGCTGGCTCAAACAGTCAGGATGGCGCAGACCAAGGTTTTCTTGTAAGCTACTTTCCAGATTTACTTGATCAGCCAATGTTTCATCCACCGCTCAATGGCTCTAAGCTGAATGGAACTTACAGGCTTCCACTAGGGTACCAAATGGATGCTTCTTATTATTGTAAGAATCTACAACCGAAATTTACCTATGTGTCGTCTATCTTTACTCCAATGCTACGCGTAATCTGATTATTTATTAATTGATAAGTTGAGGGACAACTTCATAGAAACCAAAAAAGTTGCCTGTTTTCTGTTTTTCTGGTGCTAAACCATGTTGTCTGATATTGGAACCAGATCTCAAGCTCCACTGGAGCATCCCGTGTGGACCAAATAGCGTGATTACTTTTCCTGGTGCTCCTTGGCTGAAACCCTGGTACTGGTGGTCATGGCCTGTCCTGCCACTAGGCCTACAGTGGCATCAACAACGACGTCAAACTATAGGGTAAGAGTAAGGTTCCTATAAAATTTCTCAAAGTTTTAGGTTTCGAATAATTTGCAACCAAGTTATTGTAGCAAACTAGCAACCCTTTTTAGTGTAATAGACAGATATGTACTAGATTTCAGCTACTAATAAAAATTAGTAGCAGATACTAAAAAAAATCTCTGATAAACTCATTCCAGAATAAAATTTCCATTCATATTTAGGATGGATAGTTCTGATCTCTAATTTATGCTTCATGTTTCAACAGGTATGGAGCTGACATGCCATACGCGATACTAATTCAATCCATATTTTACCTTGGAATAATTACATTGACTCGAATGA
Organism: Anethum foeniculum; assembly: GCA_003724115.2. Taxonomy (NCBI): domain Eukaryota; kingdom Viridiplantae; phylum Streptophyta; class Magnoliopsida; order Apiales; family Apiaceae; genus Anethum; species Anethum foeniculum. The sequence continues at coordinate 18,957 of PHNY01105257.1, forward strand.
TACGTCCTGGTAGTATCTCCAAGCATTTTTACCTCCGCACAGGGAAGCGTATCAGTTTATTCCAAACAGTTCTGAAACTGATAGCTATATTGTCAATTTTATCAGCCTACGTGATCCCATACTTCGTAATTCCTCACACTATACACCCAATAATGGGCTGGTCTCTTTACTTGCTTGGAGTTCTTGCACTCTCATGTGTGGTTGTGAATGCTCTTGCAATACCATTGCTACCTGTACTGACACCGTGGTTGGCTATAATCGGAGCACTTTCGGTAATGGCATGTACTTTGTACCCAGATGGAGTCATCAGGGCTTCTGCAGTTTTTGGATATGCATTCTGCAGTTCACCTGTTGTTTGGTTATCATTGGTCAAAACTATGAGTTGTGTCCAAGATTTATTTGAAAAAGAAGCTTTCCTTCCAAAGTTGAGTGATATAGCACCACCTACAGGGAACAAGCTATATTGAAATTTTAAGCTAGTTGAGTTGAATATTTGACATTTACTGAGATTTGTTTATACTTTGGACTTGTGACTTGTACATGAATTATTCTACTGTCCGAGTTCCTGGCATGGTCTTGACTTTAGTTGATTGATTTTTTTTTTTTCAACTCAAAATGATGGTATAAAAAAAAAACCATTCTTCAGAGCTTATCCTACAAGATGATCCATGAGAAGTAAATTTCATTATTCCTGAGCCATATGCATAATTTTTAATTAAATTTAGCAAAAAAAAATAGGGAAAAAAAAAAACCCAAACCGCTAGAAGGAGGGCTTGAACCTCCGACCTTGTGGTTAACAGCCACACGCTCTAACCAACTGAGCTATTCCAGCTATTGATTTTTTTTTCCTTTCTTGCACAATTCCTTTTTCAATGTCTCCAGTACACAATATAGTAGTACATAAATCGAACTAATGAATATGCCTCCAGTAAAATACTTTTCTACTGATTATAAATAAAATTCAAGATTTCGAAGAAAACAAAATTCTTACTAAATTTTAAAGTTATAGGTTGGTCCCTGTTTAGCCTAATGCTAAACAAATACTGCCTCTGTCACTTTCATTTCTGTACACATTACTTTTTTGAATGTACCATTCATTTCTATACATATTAAAAGTTATCAAAAATAGTAAAGATTTATAATATAAAAATCCAACTACATTCACTATTTTCCTCCGCTACACCCACTTTATATACAAAATATTAACCGGTCCCACCACCTTACCCACTTTTTTTACTTTTTCTTAACCTCAAATCAAATGTATATAAATCAATTGGGACGGAAGGAGTACACAGCGGAAGCTGTTAAAACTTAAGCATTCATCCTAGCATCAACTTTGCAGGTTCTGTTGGTCCAGCAAACATAAATCTAGTTATCTACTGTACCTATCAGGCTATTAATAAAGAACGTCATCCATTGCACAGGGTGGTTAGACTATTCATATAGCTGAGACTGCTGGCTATTTGGTTTAGTTGGCTATAAAGATGCTCAAAGTGCACACCATTTCTAATCTAAATTCACCAAATTATGAAACACAAATAAATCATTCATTGAGAGCGATTTAATAGTTCAAGTGATAAGGGTTTATCCTCTGTTGTCTCAAGTTATGAGTTCGACTCTTGTTCACTCGAGAATTATTAGAACAAGACTATAAGTCAATCTATTCAAAAAAAAAAAAATTCAGTAATTGAGTTACAAACTTAAAACCCTCTAATCACGTGGCATTTTGCGAGGTTAAAAAGAAAGGAAAAGTAATCGCTGTGGATCGTTGACCTGGGTTGGATCTATTTCAGCTGACGATAAAAACATTTCCTGCATTGAAAGAAAGAATAAAGGGAGAGTACAGAGTGGCTTCTAGATTGTGATTTTATGGGTCAAAATAAGAAGCCTAAGCAGACTCCTGTTTATGTTTATCATCTATTTTGGGCCATTTTTTCCCTTAAAATTAAAGAATATCAAGAGAGGGTTTGAATTGTTGTTGAATGAGAATCAAGAATGAAAATAATACACAACTTTAAGGGTTGGAAATTATTATTTATTAGTTAGAGGCAGTGAGGTATTTGGAATTTTTAATCCAGATATCAACAAATGATCTTGAGATTCCACTTCACAATTTAAAGGTTACTATCCACATGGATGTAATGTTTGGATTATGAAATTTCAACTCGAGAATAAAATGAGATTTCAATACACATTTACACTAAAACCTCATCCGAACCACCACTTAACTAATAGAACATCCAACCATATTTCCGTTAAAAGAATGATAATAGCCTTACAAAAAGAAAAATACTTCATCCACAAAATTATAAAAAAAAAAGATCATTTATTATATCGTAGAAACAATTATAACATCTACAGGGGGTCTATATTTGCTACTTGCTAGACACAACAGAACTGGATTTGAACAAAAATTATGGCCTGGAAGACAAGTAAAAGGATAAATTCTGGTCTTCTACAATAGTCGATAAGTAGTCAGTATATAAATTTTCTAATATACAATACTTCAGTTTAATCTTCTACAGTCCAAGTATATGGTAATTCTTCCCCTACAAATAATATGATTGTTTATGTTTTCTGAGCGAATAAAATGATTGTTTCCTAAGAGATATATATTGTTGTACTGATGTTGAAAAATTGAAAACTGATACTAGAAATATTTCCCTAACTAAAATTATATCGATTTTTTAAGGACATGGAAGGATATACAGGTAATGTTATGCATACTAGTGCAATTTTTGTCAGTATACGATAGCTCCATATAGGAGCTTCCAACCGTTGGGAAATGTTGGCCTCAGTTTCAGACAGTGGGGACCCTCTTACCTCTGCACCCCCCGCTGCTTACCTTTCTTTGCATGTATAATTTTGTCACTGTCTGCGCATTTTTACACACACGCAGAGAGAGAGAGAGAGTTTCTCGCTGTATGCACTGAGAGAGAGAGAGATTATAAAATGGTATTAGCCCATACTCTGGCCATCCATCCTATTGCCCCCTGCTCGGTGCTCAGTAGTCACTACTCACTACTACCCCATCATAAGAGCATCTCCAACGGGGTTGGCTAAAATGATTGGCTAAAATAATGTAAAATAATAACCAGCTAAAATTTGTTGAACCTGTAAGATATTGTTCTCTAATGGGGTTATCTATAATGGTTGGCTATATCTTGAAAATAGTATTTTTTATTATTTTGAATAATATATTTTAATAAAAAGTAATTGTCAATAAATTAATTTACCACTAATTGACCGGAAAA
>PHNY01105327.1:5710-18840 GCA_003724115.2 Anethum foeniculum
GGACTTCTGTTGACGGCTTCTTCACTGCAATTCACAGAATCATATGTATATACCAATTCTTCAATCTATACTGATTTCAGTGGAACATAGTATTATTTCCAAGTCCTTGTTCTATGTTGAGTTATCCAAACCAGCATTGTTGAGAAAATAAATACTGCTTCAATCTTGCTCAACACATATTCCACTTCTTTCAAATTAGAAAGGCTCTAATGGAAAAGGTTAAGCCAAAGTGAGATTCATATCTTCAGGTTCATGGATGGACCGAGAACCAGATGTATGAGGTTCCGGGTGCTCACCTAGTCTGGGCCTATTAGGTACAGTCATTAGGTTACAGATTTCATTTGCTGAATATCATCAAACGTTTGTTGCAACAACCATCGACCCTTAATTGGCAGGTCTACTATATAATGGGCTCAACGGAAAACAATGATTATACGTAATATGTGGTTAATTGAGGTTCAATTCTTGAAGCTTGGGTTCATATGTACACACAATTGGACTTAGCAGCTACTCAATTCAAGACATCAACAAATAGCATGGGGTAAATCTACTCCTAAACATGTGACGTGTATATTTTATCAACTCCTACATAAATCACACATACATGGATCATGTATCAACAGATTCATTCATGGAATACGAAACGACATGTTCAAGAACAAGAAAATACATGGCGGTCAAGTGTGTGGATGTGTAATCTATACTTGTAACAGTGACATGCGATCAACAACAAGCACATAATGAACATCAATTAGCTTATCATAAATTCAATCACAATTTGGTATTCACTTAACTTATCATAAATTCAATCACGAACATGTTTGGATTTTTGCATAAATACATATGTGTATGTGATACACGAGCCTCGATGTATGTGCAAGCATGCATAAATGGTGTGTAGGTGCAAACAACAAGATGATATGTGGAGATGGATGAAATCATAATTGTGATTGAAGATGAGAAATTCGAGGTTAGACGGAGATGAAAGGGCTTCGCTGGATCTTGGATCGCCTTGATTTCTTTTTTGCTTCTAGAGAGATGGAGAAACTAGAGAGTTTGGTGGGTTTAAGAGAAATAAAAAGAAATTGTGAGCATGGTTATGTCTTTAAATAGGCACAAAACCTGGAGAGGTTACCTGCTAGGTGTCACTGTTCTATTGGCTCCACAAAGACATTGAAACGAGCAAGGACACGGGGCTTCAATGTCAATACATGCGGTTTACATGGGGAATTTGGAGAAGTTTATCTCTAATTCAAAACTCTTCTTATTTATTTATAATTCTGTTTGTAAATAGATTTGTTTTCAATTAAATTAAATCTCATCCCAGAATTCCATTTAGCAAAGAACTTTGTCTAGAAGATGTGAGCTTCCAATAATGGCAGCTGCAAAGGTTCGCACATGAAGTATGAGAATGTTGTACCTCGACTAAAGGAGCTTAATGACGCGAGCTTGGTTTTGATTCCCATTTAAAATGAATTCCTTTGTTTTCTACGGTGAGTACGCTCAAGTAGGCCTAGGTATGAAATGTCAAAATTATTGTGCCCGAAATAAAATATGTGGAACATTAATTTGAGATTTGGGCATGAGGTTCCCCTTTGTATTCAATGACTTCGAGGAACTAGGGGGTAGTTGTTGTGCCCCATATTTGGTATTGGTATAATCGAGGCCGTAACATTCTACAAGTCCAATTTGTTGGCACAATATGTGTATAAAGCTCTGGGAGTTTCAGTGATTTAGGAGGTTAGTCTGTCCATAAGATTCATTTATCATTGAGGTTCAGGTAGCCGATGATGTTCCAGTATCATGGTTCAGCTATGAGAAATCAGAGATGGAAAAGGACATAAACTCCTAAATTGTAGGAATACATTCCTTGACCACCAAGTAGCAGTTTATGAGGATAATTATAGTAGGATAAAACATATATATCATGTATCAATGATGTATATTCACATATACATGCAGATTCATCGAATCGACCAGATTAAGAGTTTCTATTCGACTAGGACTTTACAAAGAAGCTCGCTCAAAGTGTATGGATGAGCACAAATAACTACAATGCAACAATTGGATAATGATAAACGACTCTAACTCTAGCTGATCGTGCAAGGAACAGACTTGATTCCCTATAAAATGCGGGATATGTGGGCTATTTATCGGGGACGTTCACTTGAGTATTTAGGAGGACATCTCATACTTGAGAGATACACATTTTCTGGTAATCATTTGGTGGATGTACACAACTTGCACAACCATAATTCATTAGATTACGATAGATTCAGTCCAAACGAATTCAAATATTATTCCATGTGCATCACAGAAGCTCGGCTACGTACCTTTTAAGTGATATAGATTAGCAAGATATTCGGCATACGTGCCATGTGTATTCTGGGGGGTGTCGTGCCATATTTCGTCACAACAATTCTATGTTATTATAGTTATTATAATAAAATAATTAGAATAATTGTAAAATGGAGGCAATAGTTATATCTATATAAATTTTTTGAAACATTTATAGTATAAAATGTATTAATTATATTAATTAAATAAAAGAATAATGCTAATCAAATTTTGTTAGTTTGACGTAACTTTCCGATTCCCACTGTTCTTATTTTTAAGGATTTTCATAGGAGCGCAATCAAAAATAGATTTTTATTTTTATACTTGTTACTTGTTCTGGAAATGTGCCCAAAGATAAATATGCTATGTTTTCCATAACTGGGCCTAAATTTTTTAAAGTTTACAAAAGAATTATGACATGAGTTCTAGTATGAAGTGACATTTACGAAATAACTATGATTATTGAATTTTGAGAGTAAATATGTGGCCTTCATTGTAAAGTTATGGGCTCATTAGATAATTTAACAAAAAAAATACTTTTGACCTTCAAATAATAAGTAAATACAAATTATAAGTAAATTTATAAGTTCAGTCAGTTAGTTAAATGTTTGATAAATTATAACATATTATTTTTATTCGAAAAGATATTTTAATTAAAAAGTATAAATAAATGTAAGTACATATATAATTAAAGTAATGTGGCTCCATTATTGGTGAATCACAACAGATAAATCAAGTTTTAATGTTAAATAAGTTATGCAATTGAGAGAAAGTATACATGCATGTGCGATTAAAACTTATGAATTAAGTTGTTAACTTAAGGGGCGGTTTGGCAAGTAATTTTTAAGAGTATCTTTGACAATCTTTTAAGCAATTCTTTGAATATAATATAAAAATTAACTCTTAATCATTTAGTGTATATCCATCTCCAACTACATTCTTTATATCAACTTTTTAAATAATATTTTAATATTAAATTTACTTTATTAAATAAGAGTACAATACAAAGTGGAGAGAGAAATTTAATGATTGTGATACTTTATTATAAAATATAACTTAAGAGAACTCACCTTCGTCATCATCGTCTAACTAGGTCACCGATTTCGGTTCTCGATCAGATCGGTTACGCATTGTCCCTGTCCATTAATGGATCTTCCATCTTCATCACGATACTTATACGAAGATACATCGGATAAAGGAGGTGAAAGTGTCATTCACAACGACATTGACAAAAAATGGTAAGAACTGTGTATATGGACTCCACAACAAAGGTGTGCTAATTCTTGACCCATTTATAGTCTTAATCCATTTAATCATTTATTTTGCCTTCTGTTGAGTAAATAATGTATTGGAATGTCTCTTTATATATTGGTCTTGTGCACATAAATCAAACTTATTCTTGAGTAATAATTTTGATGTGTGAATTTTTAGTTTCATTGTAATATGTTTGTGTTGTGAAGCAACAATAATGCGTTGATAACTAGTCAAGTATGTTATTTTTTAAGTTTACATTATGTTTGTAATCAAGTTTGCATTTTGTTCTTTGATTTGATGGTTGATGATATTGATATATTAAGTATTGAAAAATGAAGTTGATATTTGTTTTGATGAAATTGACATGTCTTGCTTAATTGGTAATATGTGTAATATATATAATTATGACAAATGCAATCACATTAAAGAAAAACTAGAAGTCGTTGATGAACATAGAGCGAAGCTAAAATCAGTTACATTCCTCAAGTTGTTTCTCACATTCTTGATCATAATGAATTATACAAAGCTACATATAAGTTTAGTCTGTGTAACTAAGTTTTAACAAACTCAGTCTTGAAATTATATTGATGTCCTTAGCTATTAGTAATATTCCTGATGCCCTTGCACCTTTGACCTTTGACCCTTGCATAGTGACACACTCTTTAATACTCCCCATACAAGCTGATAATGCTAACATCTAGCTTGGAATTTTGAAGTCCCATCTTTGACATCAAATATGCATGTTGTTTAATACTGAGTTGCTTAGTAAACATATCTGCAACTTGAGCATAAGAAGGCACATGATGAGTAACTATTTTCTTAGCCTTAACTTTGTCATGAATATAATGAAAATCTATTTCAATATGCTTAGTGTGTTCATAAACCACCGAATTAGCTACAATAGTCAAGGAAACTTCATTGTCACAATTCAGCACAATAAATGGCAAGTCCTGAAGCCCCGTATCTTTAAGCATGTTGTTAACCATGTAACCTCACAGCTAGCCAAAGCCATAGCCCTGTATTCAGCCTCTGTACTTGATCGTGCAACTACAGATTATTTTTTAGTGTTCAAGTACAAAGGTGATAATCCCAGCATAACACAATAACCTGATATAGATCTTCGAGAAAATGAACAACTAGCCTAGTCCGAGTCATAATATGCAGTCAACTATGTAGCAGATTTACTGGCCAGCAATATACCTTGTCACGTGTTACTTGCCAAGTATTTCAATAACCTTTTTGCTGCTTCCATATGCTCAGAAGTTGGCATCTGCATATACTGAGTATGAATATGTACAACATAGACTATCTGGTCTAGCAACAGTAAGATATATAAGTTTTTCCTTTATTTGCTTATATGCCTGCACATCTTGTAAAGGTTCCCCTTTGTCTGGTGCTAATTTAATATGAGTATCCATTGGCAATTTACTAGGCTTAGCATCAGTCAAATGATATACGTTAAGTAGATACATCATATACTTCTTTTGAGAAGCAAAGAATCCATCTTATGACCTTCGTATTCCCAGCCCCAAAAGTACCTTACTTCTCATAGATCTTACATATGAAAGTTTGCTGATAACATGTCCTTTAACCAAGTAATTTCAGTAATATAGTTACCTATTATAAGAAAATCATCAACATACACCACGGTGACCACAATTGTTGATGAAGTAATCTTTGTAAAGAGACTATAATCAGACTTGGACTGAATAAAAATTCTATTCCGGCAAAGTATTAGACAGCTTGCTAAGCCAGCATCTTGGAGCTTGCTCCAAGCCATAAAAACTTTTGATAAGCTTGCACACTAGTCTTTGTCCATCTGCATCCCTAAGAACAAAATTAGTTGTAGCTACTACAATAATTCTACTACCCCAACCAGTATATCCTTGTGGAAATGACATGTAAACCTCTTCTGTCAAATCTTAATGCAAGAATGCATTAGTTACATCCATCTGTAAATTTTCCCAGTTTGAATAGTTGTTACAGCTAGTAATGTCCTCATTGTTGTCATTTTTTCAACAGCGACAAAAGTTTCCCTATAGTCTATTCCTTGTTGATGTTTACAACCTAAATCACCAGCCTGCTTTTAAACCTTTCAATTGCACCATTAGACTTGAATTCGAATTTAAACAACCATTTGCAACCTATAGCAACTTTGCCAGGTGTATGAGATGGTATAATCCATGTACCATTCCTTTCCAAGGCCTCAAGTTCAACATTCATGGCCTCAACCCAATTTGCACATTTGATAGCTTGGTTATAAGAAGTAGGTTATGTATTTGTAGTGACTGATGTTAAAAAATTACATAAATTAGGTTGTACCTCTTGATCAATGATAGCTAAGACACTTAGAGTATCTGACTGAACCATATTTAAAGTATAAGACTGAAGCCAGACAAGAGGCTGTCTATCCTGACATATCTTCTCACATGTTTCTCAGATTTTACAGATTTTGAAGTAATATGTGCATCATGTCCAGGTTAAATATCAAAGTGGTCATTGAAGTGAAGACCATATATGGAGTCACTAATCTTAACAGGGTATCATTCGAATCACTAAATTTATAATAAATATCAAACGGATACCTCAAAATATGTACTCGAGAATTAAAAATTATTTTGAGGAGTTCCACGCCTTTTTCTTGAATGTTATCACAACAAAATGGAAAGTTTTCTATTCTAGTATTTAAGATTATATATCTATATATTATAAACTTTATATACTAATTATTTTTATTTAAATAAAAAAATTACTACAAAACTAAAAATTAATAGCATATAAAATTTTAAAAATCTAACTATGTTATCTAAAATACTAGAGTTCATAACTTTTCATTTGGTTGTAGTAGCATTCAAGAAAAATGTATAGAATTCTATAAAATTAATTTTTAGTTCTCAAGCACATATTTAGAAGTATCTGTTTGATATTTAGTTTGACTATAGTGATTCAAATGATACCCCGTTAAATTTGAAGACTAAATTGATATATGGCCTTCAATTGAGTAACCACTTTGATATTTAACCCCATCAGATTCATTCGAATCAGTGTCATTTAAGCCTGAACTTGTTGTTGCATTCTCAGTATGAGTTTGTGAACCAAACTCTATAATTTCAAGATCATACTCAAGATCACACATATTGTAATTTGAAGCTGTTGAAGATAGCATGACCACTGGTAAAGGATCCAGTTAAGATGATGAATGAGATGTCTTGTTAAAAGGATAAATATCCTCTCTATATGTGACATCCCTTCACACAAACACTAACTTAGGTATTCAAATTCAACAACCTTGCACCTTTCTGAGATTGATTGTATCCTAAGAATACACAAGGAATACGTTGAGGTTCACATTTATCAGTAGTTACCTCTGGATTTGCAGAAAAAGCCAAACACCCAAAAGCTTTCAATTCACTATAATCAGGTGCTTTTTTGTATAACATCTCACATGGTAATTTATTTTTAAGTACAGATGAAGGTAATCTATTCATAATATGCAAATGTCATCAGACACTCACCCCAAAATTCATTATTCAAACCAGATTGAAATTTTAAAGCACGAACCATCTCTAGAATATACATATGTCTCCTCTCCATTCTGCTATTTTTTTTAGGCTTATAAGGAACTGATGTGTGATGCAAAATACCTTTATCAGCATATAACAACTTATAGCCATGATCCTGAAACTCCAGAGCATTATTAGTCCTTAAAATCTTAAAAGAACTATTAAACTGATTACAAGCATAGTCATATAAAGCTTTTATACTCTGCAAAAATTCAGATTTGAACTTACAGCAAATATACCCAAACCATTCGAGAACAATCATCTACCAATTTCAAGAAATACCTATATTTTCCTCTTGTCTGAACTCTATATGGCCCCCAGATATTTGCATGTACCAATTCAAACATAGAACTAGCATGTGAGGAACTAAGATCAAATGGCAATTTGGTAAACCTTGATGTTAGTTCCCAACAATATAACAATAGAATTACAAAAGGGGGGTTGAATGGAATTCTTTAAATTCTTTTTCAAAATTGATTGAAAGATGCGAAGTACAATATATATAACACTGTGCTTTAGAATAATCAGTAATGCAGACGAGTATATAATGTATTCTAAAACACAAAGTAAATAAAATTTAAGTTTAAAAACTTTCTGGTGGATTTAACTCTCCTCCAGAGATATATATTGATAAAGATCTCTGTGATACAAATTGTACACATCTGCTTACAAGAGTTATAGCTACATGATATTTGATACTTGATATTCTTTTCTTAACTAGACTACTTGCTACACTTGGTTTATATACTACCAAGTTACATGTGCAAAAAGACAAATACAAATTAACTTAACAGCTAAATCCAAGCAAATGTTTCTTTGTTTCTCTGTCCAATGCAATCTAGGAGAAATACAGCATCTTTGAACGTCCTTGTTTTGCACTGAAATGGAAATGCTTCATTTTCTTCTATAATCCCTAATCAGGCTACCACATTCCTTTAGTATACTATCAACCCATGTGACTCTGTTAGTTTATGTCAAGTCACTATCAACTGCTATCTGTAGATCATCCATTGAAACTTCATTAGATTTATCCGTTGAAACTTCATTAGAGTTATCTGTTGAAATTTCATGTTTGATAGCCGTTGAAAGTATTAGAGTCATCCGTTGAAGCTTGTTGTTTATCCATTGAAAGTATCTTTTTAGCAGTTGAAACTCTTTCACTTACACAAAATTGCAAGGCATTGAATATTTACACTTAGCCAACCTATTTTGTGTATCTTGCTAGTAGTCAACATGACTTAGAATCAACTACAACTTCCAAAACTTTTCAGCTATACTAGTATACAGAATGTGCTACAAACTTACTAAAGAAATAAGCTACACTTTCAACGGATAATAGAAGTGTGCATATCCATTGATAGTTACTGAAAAACACTAACATATCTACTTAAGGTGTTTTGGAGAATTATCATCAAGACTACAACATATTCCTAACAATCTCCCCCAATTTATGTCTAATAGAGTTATAGGCATGAATTCAGGTTGACTTGATGATAACAAAATACCCTACACAGATAACAAATAAAAGAGTAGACAGTTGCATAGTGCTTCATTGAAATAGATATAAAGTTCAGAGAAAGTTAAAAAGAATTTGCATGCCATTATCAAGGTGCTCCTCTAGTATGAGCAAATCATTTCCTTTTCCTTGATTCCTTGTCTTCTTTCCCAATTTTTCATTATTTTCCTCTATCTGAAGCTGGAGTTGTCTGCAAAATTCAGCTTCATTCTCATCATTGATGTCCAGTATCTCCTGCATTTCTTTGAGAGTTTCATTACTTGAGATTTTGAGCTGGTCTTCAATTCTGAAAAATCTTCTGTCTCCATTTTTATCTCTAAACTCCATGATCCAGTAGGGTTTCATGTGCACTCTTTCTCCAGTTTTTGGAATTGTTAACACCCTTGGAAGTGCACTAGGATCTCTCTAGCTTTGTCAGATTTGATTGATTTTTCTCAGTACTTCTGACTTGGCAACTTTGGTGAAACCATAGTCCTTCTTCATTGCAGAGAATACCTTGGTCAGAATACCGTAGCCTTCATTAAGAATCCTGTATAGTGGCCATGTGATCTCAGAACCACCCTTGTACTTGAAGGTGAGTCTTTCTGGGAGTCTAGCATTGGATACAATTTCTCTTACTTCTTCAATTTTATCCAGAAAGAGCTCAATATCAGAAAACTCTTTGATATCACAAATATATAATTGATCATATTTGTTGATAGTTGGCTTCTGTGGTTTTGAAATAGGTTTGGGAGGAATTAGGGTTGGCTTGGTTTTCTTCTTCTTCAGGGATCTCTTTTTGGTTGGAAAGAGAGAGTCAAAATCAGGGATAGGTATGTTCTCCCATTTTATAGGCTCATCCTTAGGCACTATTGGCTCACCATAGAAGTTGATATCAGGATTTACCTTAATTTCAACTGTAGGAACAGTTGTTTGAGTTATAGTGATAGATTGGGAGGTTCTATCTTCCTCATCTGTTAAGGCCCTGTGTGCTCTCTGTTTCTTTCTATGACCAGTCTTCCAATCTGGTTTTTCTTCAGTCTTCTCAGCTACCTTCTTCAAATTATCAGTAGTTGCTTTGGCAACATTCTTTTGAGACTTTTTGGTGGCCTTCTTTTTCTTGGAATTGACTTTTAGTCTTAGATCCTCCTCTCTTTTGGCTTCTGGAAAGTTAGGATGGTTTTTCATCACACAGATTATCTCACCATATCTGTAGATCCTTGCCATCCTTGATCTCAACACCTTGTCTGTAGTTGTCTTGAATTTAGAAATTAATTGACATAGGAGCTTTTGATCATCAGGCCTGGAGGGAGGGAAGTCAAACTCCATTGGATGTTTGGAGCTGAAGGTGCGTGAGGCTGGCTTTGGTTTAAGCACTACAGGCTTGAATTCATTGACCATTGAAGGTTCTCCACCTGAGCCTTTCTGAAACTTCCATTCTTCTTTAGTGAGAGGCCTCAACTTAGTGCTATGCTTCACAGTAGTAGATGTTGTTGAAGTTGAGCCAAACACTTTTTTAATTCTTTCCTCTAACTGCTTCTTCTGCTCTTTAAGTCTCAGCTCGGCTGCAGCTAAATTGATTAAATCAATACTGTCCATCTCCTTAGCTAGTGGCTGAGTGGCTTGCCCTTGAAGAACCAGCTTTAGAGAACCCTCTACTGATGACATTTTCTCTTCCAGAGCACCAACCCTCCTAGATAAATCTGACTCTTTTATGAGGCGCTGCTGGATGTCCTTCATGGCTATGGCAGACAGCCTTTCATCAAATTTCTTGTATACATCATCCTTGAGATCTCCAATGTCTTTCCCGAGACCATCCACATCTTGAACTTGTTTGAGATGTTGAATTTTGTGGAGTTGGAGAGACTCAAGATGAACTTGAAGCAATGCTGTGGTGCCAGCATTTATTGAAGCAGCAATGGCTTGCTGAGTTTGACTGATGAGCTTGATGATTGTAGAGGTAAAGTATTGAGAGCTGCAATCCTTGGAGATCATCCACTCAGGAAAACTAGTAGATGAACTAGGGCCTTCTTCTCCCCCTATGTTCATGGCTATGTCTTCATCAGATTCATCAAAGTCATCACCAAAGCTTTCTTCATCTTCAGCTACAGAAGGCAGATTAGATATTGCATCTTTAGCTCTAATCATTGACTCAGTTGTGTGTACCAAGTTCAATGTTCTTTCTGCCTTCTCATTGCCCTGAACAACCAATTGTTGATAGGCTGTCACAGGATTAGGAAATGTCTCAGCATCCAAGGAAATAGAGTCTATACCAGCTTTGTATTCTTGCTGATATAGTGTTTCCTTTTCAGCATCACTGACATCCATTGACTCACTAACAATGGATGCCTCCCTTATTTCTCCTGTACCTGCTTTTCTCTCATGATCTCTCTATTTTTGCATCAAGGGCTCCCCCTGGCTCACCACCCTCACACCCTCACATTCACCATCTAAGGTGGAACTCCTCTCACTCACTTTTGCCACACCTGAAGAAATGGTGTACATTTGTGTACTCTCAGCTTCTCCTTTTGCCTGGGAGCAACCTAGCCTCTCACTCAAATCACTCCTTGCCCTCAGTCCTAAACGTGATTGAACTACAGCCAAGTCATCTGCACTTAAAATGGATTGAGAAATTTCAGAAGTGAGTGCAGTGACTTTCAACGGATAAGAGATATCCGTTAAAGCTATAGTTGTGATGTTCAATGGATGACTACTACTAGGCACATCCGTTGAAGGACAATCACTTGTCAACGGATGAAGGATATCCGTTGAGGAAGAGAAAATAGGGGCTATAGAAGTTGAAACTATAGTTGAGTCTATGGAGATTCATTTTAGATTTTGCACAGACTCATCTATGGTTTCTGAAAGAATTGGATGGTGATCCAACAAATCATCAATAAGATAATGACCACCAGTTTGAGTGATTGGCTTCTCCAATAATTTAAGAGTTGGAGAATCAGGAATTGATGTAGATATCATATCTACATCCTGAGAGAGAGTAGGAGAGTTATGTGTTTGAGGTGTTTCGATTGTTAAAGAGTGGGGCTGTGACTCCACATTTACAGGAGTCACATCAATCTGACTTTGAGAAGGTACAGATTATGTCTGCACTGTTTATGTGCCTTGTAATACCCCAGTGGTTTTCAACTTCTTCTTTCTTATGTAAGTATGGGAGGTGTACCTTGTGTCCCTACCCCTCTTGGCCTGTGCTCCTGGTTGGGAGCCTTTTCCAATAGTTACATCCTTTTGGGAGGATGTAACTAGGGATGTGCTGATTTCCTTTTCACTCACTACAGTCTTTTGGGAGACTGTAGGATGGCTGGATTGGGATACACTTATCTCTCCTTTCTTATTCTTGGGGCTTCTTTTATGTTCACCCCTTCCCTCACCATGCTCACCACCCTGAACACACCCCTCAAGTGCCTTTTGAGAGACACTAGAGGTGGTTTTCTTTGACTTGATTTTTGAAATTTTTGGTTTAGTGGCTTGGGTAGGAGTATGTTTGGTCACTATAACAGACCCCATTGCCACAGTAGAAGGCAAAGAATCTTGAGGTTGGGAAGAGATGGAGATAGAAGTTGTTACTTGACTTACTTGAGGTGCCTCAATGATAGGTAGATAATTGAGGGGCACCTCACAATTGAGATTATTTCTAATAAGATCTGTAAGAACTCTCTTCTCTTGAACCCAACAATTTAACTTGTTGTTTGGGTTCTCAATTGAGAGCTCCTTGGAAACATGGTTAGCTAGCATCATAATAAATCTAGCATAGTACACATTCCTAGGTCTTTTAGAAATATCCCCTAATTTGAAACCTAATTCTAGCATGACACATTTGTTAAAGTTGTAATATCTATCAGACAAAAGCATATAAAGCATGTTGATTAGTGCAGAAGTTATAGCATCAAAATTGCTAATTTTACCAGAACACACTTTAATAAATGCATCACTTCTTTCCTAAGCCCTCTTCTTTTGATACTACCTAAACTAGAGGTATCTAAAGAGTAACCCATGGACTTAAGCACGTTAACTACATCATTATCAGTGTGTGGAGTGACAGCATTTTTTTCAGGTAGCTTAAAGCAATATTGAATGTCATTACAGTTGACACAGTGAGAATTACCTTTGAGAGAGAAGGTAATGGTCATGTCTGTTGAGTTGTAGACGGAGGAGGTCCAGATTTCCTCAACAACTTCACATTAAATGGTTAGAGATTCAAGCATCGAGTAGTTGAGCTTGTAATTGCTAATCAAGTCCATCTTTTTGTGATAGACTTCATGCGCCACTTGTTTGTCAACTAGAGTAACAAAGTTGTTCTTCTCGTAGACGAACCCAGATTGAGACATGATTTTCACTACAGGTGCCATTTTTGCTTAACTTGAAGTTACAGAGAGAAAGGGAAGTTTGGAGAAGAAAGAGAGTAATTTGCCTTTAGAAATTCAGAGAAAGATAAAAGTGAGATCTGAAAATGAAATTGGCTT
>PHNY01105366.1:11018-22336 GCA_003724115.2 Anethum foeniculum
GCTACTATGTTCACAAGTGATGTAGGTTGGATTACTCGTGATTTGATTATAATACTTTTTGGATTAAAGAATTTAAATATTCTATGTGTTAAGCGATCTGAAAACAAATCGGCTATATATTTAGCTCATTTTTTGTTCTTAATCAAGTTGTAATTGACAGTTCGAGGGTTTGTCTCGGCTGAGTTTCAGTTATTTATTAAATTTTTTGCTTTTCGTCAAAAAAAACTAAAAAAATTAATTGACTACTTTATATACCAGATAATTTTCTATTATCTAATCGATGTGGTACTTGGGTTTGACACCCCAACACACACTAATTTATAAATTATATTGTTAAACAAATGTGTGAACAGGGGAAGGTTGTTTGCAACTCATTTTTTACATACAAATATTCGGAGCATGAGTGAACCTCAAAATTGTTATGAATAATAAATTATGTGGATGTCCTTTGACCTTTCAAGTCTTAGACCTTTGGCTTTTCAAATATATAACTCTAGACTCTTGACCTTTTGTATGTATAAGACTCTTGGCTTTTCGAGTACTTGTAACCTTTCACTTGTAAGCCTATAAATAGGCACAATATATGAGCATGAAAACATACATTTGAATGAATACAATATTCTCTTCTTGATCTCTCTCTTTCTCACAAATCTATTATGTAGTTATATATCTATAACACGTTATCAGCACGATTTACTCTATGTTCTGATAGCTTGATGATGTAATTTACAATTAAGAATACTAGCACTTGATGGTTTGTTTGGTATTTAAATTGAAGTGGTTAAGATTAAGATATGTTCCATTAGAAGTTATGATTTATCGTCATGATCGAAGATGGGAGTTTATTTCTGATATTCATTTTAAGGTAAACGATTCTTGAAGTGAGAAATCTGCAATCGTAGGGAATGAACCATGAACTTAAAGATTCTAAGGTACATATCTTTATCATTTTCTTTCTCTTTTAATAGTATTATTTTAAATTTGCATGCTTGAGTTATGCTTGGTCATATTTCTCGTAAAAATCATATTGATTTTCTTTACATCGGAATTGAATGATTTTAAACATCTCGAAAAGATCATTTGCCTTACATTTATAAATTTTAACATTTTTTTGAATTCCTCGCTTTGATATGTAAAATTATTCAATATGCATAAGACATTGGTGTGACTTTAGAATTATTATATCTTAACTTTCAAAAATCGTATAAAATTGAAATTACATCGGAAAAACATGTATAATATCAATTCGAAAAGATCTTTTAGAGACATTTAAGTTTTGCTCAAAATTTTATTGCCCTTTAGCATGTTTACTATCTCTAAAAGTTTAAAATAGAATTATGGTCATGGGCTGATTTTGTGTAGTGTTGCGACAGTTCGTATTTTATTTTATTCCGTATTCGTTATATCTTCGTTTTTGATGAGCCTTAGCTTTTTGAAAAGATAATTGAATATATTTTTCATGTTTCACACTTTTTCAAATAAATTCATTTAGCTATTACAAAATTGTGTATCTCTCGAATCGGTTAAATCTGATTTTGTTAATGTACATTGCGTTATTTTTTGTAGTAAAATAATGTTATGAGTTTTGGTCTTGTAAATACATGAAGTTAGTAGACATGTTGACCAATGTTGAGATTTTTTTTTTTTTGCCATAAATGTTGAGATTTTTAAGTTCATGTTTGTTTTTGACATGATTATTAGATTATTTAATTTTGAACTTGTATATATATATATATATATATATATATATATATATATATCTTATTATGCATCTAAAGAACTCGGATAAAATTTTGTAAATTTTAGAATATGATCTCGGTGCAAATATGTTTATTCTATTATGCGTCTTTACCCACATATTAACATATTATGGAGATGTTATTATTTTAGAATATTACGAAATTAACAATTGCAGGAACTTCTCATAATGATATTATGCTTCTGGCAACTCATGAGAATTTAGTCATATATAATGATTGAAGATCCGACATAGCACTGTACGATGTGGTTTATTTAGCAGGATTGAATTTATACAAAATTTATAATCTACCAGCTACACAACTCAATGAAGGATACACCAAAAATTTACAAGATTTTATGCAACATTACCATCAGGGGGAGATTAATGCGCTGCACTCTTTTTTCCTCAACCATGGTTTTTCCCACAGAGTTTTCCTGGTGAGGTTTTTAATGAGGCATTCCTTTACTAGGTTTTCACCCACGGGATTTTTACAGTAAGGCTATAACGAGAAATTATTTCATATAACGGACATCCAAGGGGGAGTGTTATGAATAATAAATTATGTGGATGTCCTTTGACCTTTCAAGTCTTAGACTTTTGGCTTTTCAAATATATAACTCTAGACTCTTGACCTTTTGTATGTATAAGACTCTTGGTTTTTTGAGTACTTGTAACCTTTCACTTGTAAGCCTATAAATAGGCACAATATATGAGCATGAAAACATACACTTGAATGAATACAATATTCTATAACAAAAATTAATATGTTAACGCAAGAATTGGTAAGTTGTTGACTGATTTATTTCTTATTTTTTATTCTAATCTGCTAAGGTACCTGGTCATTTAACATGATCCCTTTGTTTTCTTTCGGTTAGGTGTTTGTTTTTTCGATTAACTTCATATCGTCTTAGTTGGCAGACCTTTGCCGGACCAACTTCCGATAGCCCTTGATCAAAAATTGGGTTTCTTCATATCTACAAAATATTATGGGTTTAGATTTAGAAGACAGACCAAGTTCATGCAAAAGATTAGTTACCCGCATTACTTCAGCAGTAGTGGCTGCTAGTGCTCGGTATTCAGCTTCAGTTGATGATCGAGCCAACATGCGTTGTTTATGAGAGCTCCAACAAATAGGGTTTTTACCTAAATATACCACAGAACCAGATGTGGCTTACGGTTGCCTGATAATTCTGATTATGGTACTCGAAAATTATTGCATTTAGATCTGAAGAGGGATGATGTTCATTTCCCTTATGATCTGGTGCCATATACCACGATTTTCAGGTGGCTTCTGTTGTATGTTTGTGAATCTCAAATTTCTAGTGCTCCAATGTGTGCGTTTTTCTTTACCATAGCAGTTCTCTCTTCAACCCTTGGATAGACTCGGAACACTTATATAGATGTTTGTGACATAACTAACATTGACCAGACAGATGTTAGCTTTTTCCCCAAGAAATCTAGAAACTATGTGCATTTGGGATTGTCATCTCCCAAGCGCGCTGAAATATCTTCAGAAGCTAGAAATTTAACAGGGAATACGTCAAGTGCATATACCGACTGGATTCAGCATTTGGAATGATGCAATAGGATCAGCATCCATATCAGATTAGATTAGTAAATTGATTCGCCTGATAGGTTTACAGACTCTTTTCACATATTTTGAGCCTATTCAACACACCAATATATTTATAATTTACTTGAATATTATATATGTGTGACTGTGAAACGGTGACCTATATTTAACCGTCCAGGTTGGCGTGTTTTATTAAAGAGATTGATCGAGTTGTTGGATCATCAGTCAAGGTTTGGAAAGTTGATGGAGAGGGCTGAACAAGTCTGATAGCGGAAGAGATGCATTTGCAGACTTGAGAACCCCGTACTAGAAGAATGTGCCACCTTGAAGTATTACCAAAGATATCAATAGATGAGATTCAGCATAGTCATCAAATGCAGACATCTTTCTGTAAAATAATTTGTTTAGAAATTAGAGATTGTGCTGCTATAAAGTTCCTCCTCTGCAACTCTGTTGCAGAGTGTCTTGTGCAGCTGCAAGAAATCTGCATAGATAATGTTTTCTGATGGAAGTAATAATGAATGAAGGCACAAGTGATGGAGAAAACATAAACTTCTGCAAATTAAAAGCACTAAATCTATCAAATATGCCAAGACTCAGAAGCTCCTACATGGAAAAGATAGATTTACATTCCATTGCAACAGCAAAAATAAACAACTCTGCCATCCCCTTTCAATCTTTATTCGATGGAATGCTATTCTTTACTTTACTATTCGTTCTTCTAGTTTTTTTAAATAACAATCTCTAATGCAAAAACAGAAACTGGTATCAGTCTGATGTGTATTTTTTATACCTTATTATTAGTAAAAGAAACTTAGCCCTCTACTATATCTATGAATTCTAGATCAAGCTTTACGGATGTATGAACTTAAGAGAACTGCAATTCATCTATTATATCTGGGGAATGCATAACTATAATATCAACAGTGAATCCTTTTGCCAATTATAGAGTCTCTTAGTCTCGGGCTGTAATAAACTGGAGATGGGGATCCCACCTGCTATGTTGCATAGGCTACACAATCTGGTATACTTGAAAGTATAATCTTTTTGTTTACTGATCTCTGAAGTTGGCACCTATAGAAGCAACAAAGCGGATGTCCACTGGTAGCTTTACGTGAAATGTATCTAAAAGACTTGCCTTTGTTTGACAAAGACGGGATTGAATTCAAGAGACCATTCTGGAGCAATGACTTTATATCTGAATCTCGAAAATATGAAACCACGGGATTGTAATATCTTGAGAAATGTGTTCCTACCTTCTACTGCCAAAGACCTTATGCACCTTAAGGAAATTCATGTAGACAGCTGTGAGATGATGAGAAAGATTACTGGAAAAGATGAACAAGAAATCAGCGGTGGCATAGTGTTCCTGAGTTGACAGTCCTAAAGCTAACTCGATTGCCAAATTTGAACAGCTTTTGGTGTTACCAGAGTGGGGAAGCAATTATCTAAAGGGTATTTATCAAAATTCAGTACTTGTATCGTGGAGTCATTCGTGTATTTGAATCTTAGTTTACATCTGCAAATAAATAGTTTGTCAGCTAAATTCTCTTATTGTTTGATTACCAAAAGAATGAATATGTATATATATATATATATATTCTCTAGTGATTAAAGTTATTTGTGCAGCAACACATATATTAAGTTTTACATTTCATAGAGTGACTCCTCTTACCACAGACAATTAATAAAACGAACAATTTTTCCTGTTTTAAGTGAACAAGTATGTAATCGGAAGTCTGAATGATTGAAATATTTCAGTTCCAGTACTAACAAGTTCAAAAAATTTTGTCATATAAATATATAATCAATATTCTACGATCAAGGATTTGAATAATTAGTACATAGTTACCATTGTGCTAGCTGCCACTTCTGTTATGCGAGGATATTCCAACCCAGAAAGTTTCTCGGAGTCAAGTTGGCATAATTGATTCATTGGTCTTTTTAGGTTGAATTCCTAATGTTGTTGGATTTTACACTCAATTGCGGTGTGGAAATTAACTTGAAAGCGAAGAGATGGGCAGATATGATTCCAGTCATCAACTACTGACCTTGTAAATAAATTGCGATAATGAGATTCATCACCCATGTAAATGGCAATGTCAACTGTATATTCTGGAAAGATTAAAGGTACTTAGGGTCCATAGTTCTGGATGTTCTACTCTTTTTGTAATCTCAGCCTGTAGAAGTCTACAGAACTCGAAGAATTAGTACTATCACACTGCTCTATGATCGATAACAAGATTCTTACAGTCATGAAGCTGAAACTAGTTATTCTGAAGATTTGCCAAACCTCAAAAATTTTATTTACAGTACAACTTTTGAGTGCCATATGCTGGCTTTGAAGGAGGTGGAAGTTGTCAATTGTGGTGTCTCTACTCTTTCTACATCCTCTTTCCTTAAAAATCTACAGCAACCTGAATATTGAAACTTGAAAATATCGAGTTGTAGACTGTTTGAAAGCAGAGTTGAAGATTCAGGGGTAACGAAAGTTTTGAGACAAATGACAAGGTGATCATACTTTTTCGACTTTCATCAATTTGAGCTTAGTAGTTTGCCAATGCTCAAAAGTTATAGTTGCACTGCAAGCTTAGTAAGATGCTCAAGTTAAAAAATTTCTGCCTGGATTCATGACCATAACCTATATTGTTTGTAATATGGACTTACATATATTTGCCTACATTATTCATACAATATATGTCGGAGTTAAGATTTCACTTGTATTATAAATTGCAACTTGGCGATCAAGATGCCTTTGATGCAGAATCTTTATAACTCTGCAGTCTGTTGAACTTGCTCTATGTGTCGAAAACTATAAGATTCGTTTTTATATAAACTGGTATAAAAATTAAGTAACCACCATAAACAATGCAAACTTACATATAATAGCTCTATGAGACATTACAGCACAACAAAAAAAAAAAAAAAGAGACAAATATTTCTAAGTTTTCATTATATGTTCACCACCACTTAAACCGTCGTTGCAACTACTATTTCACCTGCTCAGGAGTGGAAACCAACGTTCACGAAAATCAGATTGATACGAAAGCAAGAACAGAAGAAGAACAAGAACAAATCCAACTCCCCAAGGAGTTCCACCAGCTCTGTGAAACGAATCTTGTTCGGGCAAGGGCACCAAAAAGGACGACCAAGTAGTATCAAAGTTGGAGAGGACATGCAACGCTAATAGAAGTACCAGTGGTGAAACTATAAGGGCTAGTTTTATTTGATCGAAAAAGCCTTCGAAAAGTGACTCGTAGTTCATGTACCATGACAAACTCAAAAACATGAATAATATTACTAGGAAAAAATATAAGTGTATTGGCAAAGGTTGTGGGGAATGAGGAGAAGAGTAGTCATCTCTAGACATGTTTAATGGTTTTTTAGAGATAGTATTTTGGTCTTTTTTGTGTGTGTTGAAACAAGAGTTGTAGAATATTGGAGAGAGTATGAGTAGACTGTATGATTTGGTTATAGGAGACTAATGTTTGGTGTTACAATATTTATAATGGTGTGTTTAGTGGGCGTCCTACTACTAGCTACTACTACCATGTTGAAGACTTTTCTAGGGGCAGTTGCTCTGAGGTTGAGCGACTACTGTCACCCTCTACTGTACAGTGCATTATGCCAAATAAGTTGTATTATTTCCGTTCCAACCAGTTGTTAATATTTGAAATAAAAAAAAATTATTTTTAAAATATATATAAAGTATAATTTTAACAAAACTAATAATTTAAATAATTTTTAAAATTATACTAGATAGTAGTATTATAATAGGCGTAGATTACTCTATTTTAAATATTAACAAGCTGCTCTTTTAAACAGCTTTAAACACCTCCTTGCCGGTTCTATCCAAATAGATTACATAAAAATCTTCAAATAAATTGCTAGGTAAAATACATAAATTTGGGAAAACTTAAAAAATATTAGATCATCTCGGTAAATTCAATAATTGTACAGGTCTCATTCTTAATTCTTGATAACAAGACTTTGGGCATGATGGGGATATTTTCCTTAGTGGAGAAGTTGTGTGAACCACAAAAGCAGCAAGTTGAGTCACCAATGTCACATATCTTATTACCTTTTGTTCTTGTCCTTTTAAATTAACTAAATTTTGATACTTCTTTCTAAATAAATCCTAGTGGGCGGTGAATTTTGACGTTGTTGAGATCCAAATCATAAAAAGTTGGCTACCTAGAAGATGACAAGTGGTACCGACCCCCAAGACTGATATAAAAATTAGTTATGTAAATTAAAAAAAGTAAAAACCCTGATAATTTATTTAAGCTTGTATGTATTGTTTGTATCCTTAAATTATGCAAGTATTTTCTTAAACCTTTTTTTGAAAAATTTGCTTAACCTTCTTTTGTAATTAAGCTTTTATATAAATATATATATATATATATATATATATATATATATATATATTATATTTTCTCTCTCTTCTCTCCACACGGCCTCCCTTTCTTCTTTCTCAAATATAACCGTTGGGGTTTTCACCGGTTTCCTCCGGTGAAAAGTCCAATCTCTTAATTTTTTCTCATTTTTCAAAAAAAAATTCTTAAATAAAAAATCATAGGAGCATCCGTATTTTCTGTCTTGTCTGATTAAACGGGGGTCATACGGTTTAAAAGGGTCCAGGATCTCTTGTTTTTATGGTTTAGTTTTCTGGATCTCAGGCTTGTATTTATTTTATAATTTTAGTTGAATTTGCAATTTCAATTTTGTTGTAGTCTATCCTTGGTGAGAGTTTTAGTGTTTCTTTCATTTATTTCATGGTGTTTGATTTAGTGATAAGAGTTTTCATAAGATTGCAATTATGATCGATAGCTCAAACTGAATTAGTTTCAACCGGATATAATGAAGCGGGTACATCTGATCATCTTCAACAAAAGGCGTGATTGTATCTCCAAAATAAATAAATTAATCAATTATTGATTCTGTTTTATGTTTGTTCGACACGACTATTTCTATTAATGTTGTATGATTTTTTATTATTGAACCGATATCGACTCAAAAAAAAAAAAAAGCTTATATACCTTATAAATGAATATCTATTTTAATAAATTTCATTTCAATGTATGGTAAAATCGAACCCAAAACATAAAATGATATAAATAAAATTTTACTACTTGAGTTGTTTCATCGTTTATATTATAACTTACAAGTGAGTATTAAATATTATAAAAAGCATTACTAAATACTGTGTCCCTAAAATTTTCTTTTAATTATTTACTCGAATGTGAATCATTAGCTTTTAATTTGTGAATTCAAATAAATATTTGGTATTTTTATTTTTTTTAAATATTGCTTATAAATTAATAAATAATATTTATTCTCAAATAATTTTCGGAGCGAGCAATAATTCATTCAGCAAACAAGAATATGAGACGATATAGCTATAGCAGACTGTTAAAGGCTAAATTTGTGAAAAATGAACTATATAAAACAAATAAAGTTTATTATTTAGGATTATCTACTTTATTATATTTTCTAGTATCACATGTGATTAAATTTTTTATAAAATTGAGAAAAGCAAACTTACAAATAAAGTTTATTATTTACTTTATTGTATTTTCTAGTATCACGTGTGATGAAGTTTTTATACTACTAAATAATTATACCATTTTGATGTAAAATATAAAGTAACTTACCGGGGATACAGAATATAGGGTTGAGAAACCGGTCCATCTAAATTTAAATTCTTTCTGGCTAAATACTCCCGTCAATGGGCAGCAGGAAATTGAACCAAAGTACTCCAACTAGTCTGAACTCTATACCATTTTAATCCATCTAAAATCTCAAGATATTAGGGTAAGACTATTTTCGAAATTTTCTAACAATTATAAATCATAATATTTTAATAGTATCTGCTAAGACCCCTTAAATTTAAATATAAAAAATTTGGCATAAAATGTCAGTCACCCCTTAAAAATTTGGTATACTACTCTTTAATCTTATTTTTAAGGAATCTTATCTCATTTCTGATTTTATTTTTATGAATAAAATATTTCTTTCTCTCCAAATTTAGTACTCTTTTTCATCTCTTTCTCTTTTATTCTTTAAATTAATATAATAATAATAATAATAATAATAATAATAATAAGCATATGTAAATAGTATTGTTGAAATTGTCTTTTTCTTATAATTTCTTAAATAATTAAAAATTTAATTATTTATTATATTTATACAGAATACATTACCCTTCTCTCGGAAGTGCTCGGTATAATTAACACTCTTTAATTAGACCAAAGGTACAAAGATAAGATGTGATCCCCTCTGCTGACATTTGTCAACATAAATACTTTACTCCTCTGTTCCATCAGATTCTTTACGTTGGGAATCTTGCACTCGACACATCAGATTCTTTACGTTAGGAATCTTGCACTTGACACGTATTTTAAGGCTCTTATAAAATATAGTTTCATAATTTATTTTTAAAATTTTCTTTTTCTGAATAAAAGTTAAACTATTATATTTTTAGACAGAAAAAAAAAATTCCAAAAAAATTTATAGAACTATACTTTTTATAAGTCTTAAAATGCGTGTGAAGCTCTCCCTCCCAGCGTAAATAATCGGCTGGGACGGAGGGAGTAATTAACAATATCGTTTCTAATGTTACTCCTATATGTTTATATAAAGGTTTAGTGTTATCAATGACTGACAGCTAGCTGTTTAAATACACTAATAATATAGTACTCGTAACTTTGTTATCATTCGAGCCCAGCTGTCAATTATTGTAATAGGATCCAAGGTCTCTTCCGCCTAATCTTTAAAGGTTTTTATCATGCTAGTATGTTCTGGTTATTTTATAAAGTTGTACTATCTTTTATATATACAAGAAAAAAGTTAAAGATATACGTATCCTAAGTAGGCATTTGCAAAAGAAAATGTTTAAGGTATGATGAACTTGAAAAAAGGCAATTTTAGATAGTTATAAAAAATTCAGCCGCACATAGCGCCATTATATCTTTCTAGTAAAAGATTGATGGATATATTATTGAGCTTACTAACTTCATATAATTTTAGTAGGTAACTAGCTGCTTATTAAGTCTGTTAGTATAATATTATAGATTTTATAAGTTAATTAACAAATTTCCCCCAACAATGTAAATAGCATTCCCATTCACATATAGGTCTCGACTCGAATATGCTTCCTAATTGTTGATTTGGCTCCCTTTAATATACGGAAGTTCACCCGGCTTCTAACTCTCCCATCCCCATGGCCCTTTCCGTGGGCTTTTAATAAACGAAGAAAAGGTTAAGGTCCCACGAGGCTATTTACATAATTAGCCGTTGTACGTGAAAAAGCCAATATAAAGTAAGCTATGATACTACTAGTATCCATGTACCGTTATTAAACAATCAGTGATTATCGAAGGCAGGACCAGGACTTTACAACAATGCAACTATTAAGTTCTAGGCTTCTAGCTAGTGCATAAATCAAAACTCATAACTCGTTTTTATTTTACTCCATAATCTCGTTCCTGATGAGAAATGAAAATTTTCAGAAAATATTCAATTTTTTATTTTTCTCTGAAAAGGAGAAATATGACATATATTTTTTTAACAAAAACTAACATATAAATTATAATATTCAATATTTATATTTAACTAGTTTTGTAATCCGTACAAGCACGGGCATCTCTAATTAGACGAAAGTTTATTCTCAGATTCAGGAGTGCAATACGAGCCTCTAAATGCATCGTGCAGGACAAACCAATGATCAAGACAAATAATACAACTAATATAGCGACGAACATTTGTTTTATGATGCTAAAAATATGTCATTTATTACTATACCAGTCAGACCTATGTAAGGCAGAGTATTGATGTCCTGGAGGCCGCTGATGTGTTAAAGAGACAATTGTTTGACACATCTATCTCTTTCTATATATAATAGCCCAACAAGGGTTTAAAAATAGTGAGTCATTTTATTCATGTGAATATGAAATTACATATTTGCCCATGTTTTTGTTATATTCTTAAAAATAAAAAATATTG
>PHNY01105382.1:369-16171 GCA_003724115.2 Anethum foeniculum
TGAAATAATTGTGAGTATTGTATTCAACCCCCCCTTCTACTATACTTTGGGACCTAACATCCTTCATTATCTTATTTGGACAAACTTGCAGAAATATTTTCATACTCATCTCAGGGCCCGAAAATAATAAATAATAAATGAACAATCTTATTCTAGTATATTTATTATTTACAACAATTTTTCGGATTGTTCATTTTATTTCAAGATTTCCCACAGGGCCCGAAAATCTCTGCTCTGCCCATGATGTTAATTATCATCCCAATTAAAATCATGAGAAAAGTGATGATAGTGTACGTGTAGATAATTGTGATCTTCAAGATTTTTCCAATAAAAATATGTGTATCTCATTTGGTGTATGTTCTTGAATAATAAAGTTGTGATTGTATATGAACGTGAAATTTTCCTGAACAATCGGTATTTGTTCCGGTTGAAAAAGTTGAAAAATCACTCTAGTTTTTTCATATATTCTGTTCAATGATATGTGTTCTTTTTTATTTTTAAATTACTATTTTTTTTTTAAATTTGTGTAGTTTTGATGTGTGTTTGTATGTGTTTTTCCGATTATAGGTTAATGTACTGTTTGATTTACGATGACTTAGAATTAAACATTTCGATTTTTGCGATATGAGGTTATTATTGTTGTTGTTGATTTATTTGCGTAATTTGATTAATATGTTTGTGTGTTTTGTATCGAAAAGAATTTTTGTTTTATTTATCGGTTGACGGTTGATTTATTTGCGTAATTCGATTAATATTCGATTAATATGTCATTCAATTTGGATGCGTGATTGTTTAATTTGTTTCATGAATTTGATGAAATTGTATGTTTCAATCAATTTTGATTTATGTATCATTAAAGAAAGATTAAGAGCAACTCCAAGAGAGTCATAATATATTTCTTAAATATATTATTAAAAAATATTTTTTTTAATGATTTAAAATATTTTACTTTATATCATTTTAAACAAAATTCCTTATATTTGGATGTTAGTGTTACTAAATTATTATATTGAGACTCTATTTATGTATTTGAAGTGGTGGATGAGATAGAATTAGATATTTTATTATTAAAAATAAGATAAGATTTGACTTTTGATTACTTATAAATAATGCATGACAGGAGGATTTAAAATTTTTGAGGATCAATAAGAACATTTTTAGAGTTCAAATTTATGCAATATTTCTTATAAATATGCATTTGTTACCAATATTTGTTTTTAGTGTAGGGTTATTGTTTTGAATGCCATCTCGTATATGATTCGGATAAATAGTGGAAAAATTTGAATGAATGAGTTATTGATCGCTATTATGGATAGAATACTTTATTTCTACATGAAAGTTCTATGAGACCCCTATTTAATCGAAGACTTTAGAGACCATAAACATTACGAAGCTTATTATTTTGTGAAATATATTTTATAAATATCTCCATTTCACTGAAAATATTGAAAATCATTAATGTTCAACATGTAGAACATGTATGTTCTACAAGATGAACAAATTTTCTGCAAACTAAACATATTTGGTAGAATAATGTGTTTTTCAATATTTTAATTGCAAGATATATATAATTTTCAATATTTTAATAAAATAATAATATTTCTAGAACAAGATTTGCAAAATAATACGTTTTGCAATATTTTTATGCAATATTTTACTTGCAGAACATTTGCGATTTTCAAATCTCCAACTAAACAGTGGTCTTCATGGAACTTAACTCTCTATTTCTACTTTATAATTATGTTACATATTTGTATTAGTATGGTCATTTGACTACAACATAATTATGTTATATAGTTTGTTAGAATAGTGAGCTATATAACATTGAAGCTCTTGATTCTGCAGTTTGTAACTTGAACAATTTATTTTAATCTATCAACATCATTTATATTGTTAGGTCTCAAATATACTGTAGAGGGGGGTGAATACAGTATAGAACAATCAAATCGATAATAAACAAGTAAAATGATGAACAGTTTTTATATTGATGAATAAAAACTGTTACAGTAANNNNCAAAGTACTCTCTCAAAGAATGTAAGAGTATTCTTGAGAGCTGCTAGGTTATAAGAATTATTAAACCTTAACCGACGACAACACATATAGTGTAAACCTATCTGTGTTTATATACTACACAGTTACACAATCAATTACTACTGATATGATTACATAAGTATGACTAGATAAAGATAATATCTAATTATTGATTGCTCCTTTCCATACTTTGAGAAACCGACATATCCTTGCAATCTTCAAGATCTTCAATCAAATCAATCACTGATTGATTTGCTGCTTCTACAAAGTCTGACAGTAAACACTGATAATAAACACTAATATCAAATACTGATATCAATCTGTCAAACACTGATGATAAACTCTGATTTGCCTAAGTGATAAACACTGATCATCAAATTATCTAACATATATACATCTTGTATATACATTCATAAATTAATATAGCATCAGAGCAGTATATACATAATCTTTCATTGAGAACATTGATCAAACACCTAGCATACATTCGTAATTAAGTGTCAATTTACTTTTGTATGCAAACTTATAAATCATATGAATGTGATGTCAATTTATATTTTATCACCATTATGAATATTGTTATATTATGAACTGTAACTGCTTCTTGAATTTGTAGGAATCATGATCGACATATCCGAAATCTTCTATGAAAAGATTCCTCTGGATGTTTGTTGAAATATCAGGAAAAGTAAGCATGATAAAGTCTAGCATGATCTTCTTCTTCTATTTCGATTAAACACACGGTGATTCATTACTAAACCATGATGTGATACCATATTTGCTCTTGATGTTGATGATATTGATAAGCAGAATTAGTTATCGTCAATAAAGCTTGAGCTTCTTTTTCTACATTCATTAACTCGTGAATAATTTGAATATTCTTTGACATTGTAGTATGAATTCACGTAAGTTTGGATAATATGTTAGGACTTCTAACAAATATGTAATTTATATACAACATATTAAAATATAATCGTTGGAATATAGCTATTAAAATATAATCATTGGCTGTTAAAATACATTCGTTGAAATATAAATACATCTTCGTAAAAATATAGCCGTTATGTTAGGTACACAACATGTTTATACCATCATAGCAAGCCTACTCAAGTAGCAATGTCACTTTACAGAAACAAATGGAGCATTTCATTTGAACTAGTGAACAATTTTCAGAAAAGAAGAAACAGATCACTGCAGCACATTATACATGGAGGTGGTCCATGAACAGGTGTCAAGTCTACGGTTAAAACTTGGAGAGAAAGAAAAGGAAACACATAGCTAAAATAAGGAGAAAAATCAAGATCATGGCGGTCCTGCAAAAAGCTGCGTCGTGTCTCATGCACAGTATGGGATCTGAAGTTGTTGAATTGAGTGGGCACTACGTTCTGTAATTTGTATTATTTATAGAGTGATTATTCCAAGTCTTTAGTGTGTAGGAGATTGAGGATTCAAAATGTAATATCTTTGCTCTCTCTCGAGCCAAACTCAAGAACTTGTTCTTGAGAAGTAGCCAAGAAAAACACCATCGTTTTTCTTGGGACTGTAGCAACAATTTGTTTATATCTTATATAAAGTGAATTGATTAAATATTATGTGTCGTGCCTTTAATGTTTTAAGTTTTGTCACATACAATATTTACCTATCCTTGTTGAGTTTGAGTTTCAAAAACAAAAACGCAAGTAAAAGTTTTTGAATATATTTAACTAGTCATTCACCCCTCCCTCTGCCTAGTTACTTGAGAGTCTTGTGCCCCAACAAGTGGTATTAGAGCAGGTTGTAAACACAAATAATGTAAAATATCAAGGCAAACATGAGTTCTCAAGAACATAGCAGCATCAAGACCTCAAAGTCTGATGAGAAGCACAATGCTTAATGGAAGAAGAAATTGTTGTTGGTTGATAAAGCCTCAAACCCCAAGTATGTCTGAATACTAAGGTTTGGTTCGTTTGTTCCCCAGACTGAGACTTCAAGAAATACTCAAGAAACAACAACAAAGCTTATGCAGAAGGCTTCATCTCAAAACATTGAAAATATAAAGGAAAAGAAGATCTTGGATGAAATCATCATCCTATTTCCTACAACTCTATGGATCTATATTTGGTTGGATCTGTCTCTCATCTTGAAGATGCTAAACAAATCAAGGTTCATACAGAGACTCTCTTTGAAGACACTGAAGGATGAACAAGAGACAGATGCTTACACTTCAATATGAAACCTTTGTGGCTAAACCAAGTGAGAACATCAAAGAAATATTTCAGAGTTTCAATAAGCTGATCTGTGATCTCAAACTTCTTGGAAGGAGTTATCAGAATGAAGAGTTGAACAAGAAACTTCTGTCAACTCTTTCAGGTCACTTGGTGGCAATGGTGTTAGCACTGAGATAGGGGAATTTTTCCAAGACAAGATTTGGATCTTTATATTATATGTTGAGAGCTTATGAGCTGGAGTTGTTTCAGAAGAGTTCCCTATAGTCCATACATGATATTATGTCGAATACTGAGTATTTAATGAGAAGGAGAAGCTCATTCAAGAATGAAGCACAGTGGTTTGATAAAGTGAAGATGGATGATAAAGTCTGTGATGAGGAGCAAGGTGAAGATGCCTTCAATACCAAAGAAGAACCTGACAACAAGTTCATGATCTTTGTGATCAAGAAGCTTCCAGACTGGAACTTGAAGTGAATCAATCACTCAAGACAGGAGCAAGTGAATGAGGTAATGACGAAAAGGGAAGCAAGTTGAAGACTGGCTATGCAACTGATAGGGCTAAAGGATCCAATATGAGGTATTGCAATTGTAATGAAGATGGTTACCTTGTTGGTGAAAGCAAAGGACCAGATCAAGTCAATGAGGACAAAGCTCATCTAGAAAGTGAAGCAATGCTCAAGGAACAGCAGTCTGTCAAGACATCCTTAACAGAAGGACAGTGTTGGGATGACACAAATGATGATGAAGAAGAGTATGGAGATTTTGCACTAATGGCAAAGATAGACGGTGTTGCAGAATCATCTAGCTCAAAAGGGGTAAAAAATTTAACTCGGTCTTTTTTATATCCACCCACTCAATACAAGTCTGATAATGTAGTATATGTTAAATCTGGTAGTTGTCAATCCTTTATATTTGGTTTATTGAAAGAATTATCTAGAATTCATACTATGATTGATGAACTTGCAAGCATGTCATTTACTGGTAGAAGTGGTAAGTATTGTAGCAGCGATTTTTGGAAAAAGGAAAGACATTTTCTGAATCAGGAACAGGGAGTTTTTTATGTCAAAAAATATTCCTGTATGTTTATCAAATAAAAACATTCCTAGGAAACATGTCTGAAACTTGATGAAGAACATGTGTTTAGAAAGCAAAAGTGCATTTCCAAGGATGACTTTACTAATAAGAAAATGTCTCATGTTAATAAAGAAATTTTTAGAATAAATACTGATTCTACTAGTAAATATATTTTCTTAGATGATGGTATATGCTTAGATGATCTTGAGACAGATTTATTATATGATGATTTAGATGAGCTCTTTGCTTATTTTGAACCTCCCCTAGTCATAGAAAGTGAAAATGCCTCAATTGGCAAGGATGATAACCAGTCTGGACCCAACAGTAATTGGGTACCAAAGACAACTTGATTGTGCTACAGTTGTAGGGCAAAATGAAAGTGAAAAGAGTGATAAAGCCCTACTATCACCAAAGGAGGCTGGCTTATGATTGGAACTTAGGGATGACAATAACATTTTAACATGAGAGATGGCGTGATACAATTGAGTTTTGTCATCATGAGAAGAAGCTGGTTGGCAATCTATCTTCATATTGTTGACTAGGTAGTAGTTGAAAATCATCACTGAAATTCCACAGAATGAATGTTGATCATGGAGATTGATACTTCATTCTAAATGCTGACAAGTCAATCAAAGCTTAGTGAAAGTGTTAAAGACTGAGATGAAGCAATTTTAGGAAAACTTTGATGGATAGATTCACAGTGCTCGAGGAAGGTAAGACAAAAAGAAGAGAAGTCACAACATTGGATGGGTCAAATAACTCTAATTGTGCTTATGCCTCATCAGAAGAGATGAAACATTAGACACGGGGGGAGCATCAGACTCAAGGGGAGCATGTATCTTAGGGGGAGCCTCTCATTCTAATAAACTTAACCATGACTTGCTGCTTCAAGGATACTTGTGAGCCTCTCACTCAAGAGAACAAGTCAATTAGTGACTCTGTATCTTAGGAGACTGGAAGTGACAACTCTTTTGGAGACAAGAAGGAAAATAACCTACTGGAAAGCTCTCATGGATATCATCTAGAAAGTTCAAATGAAAGAAGAATAATCTATAGTAAATCAAGCTGATCACTAGCTCAACATATGCTGAATGAAGAAGATCATCTAAAAGTTGGTAAAGCTTTTAGACTCAGGCAAACCTCTGTGTTCATGTACAGCACCAATGCTCAACACTAATGCTTAGAAACCTTAAAAGTTAAAGAGTATTGATGGTGATGTATTGGGACATCATAACCTACTTGGAACCAGTAGAGAATGAGGATGAGATATTTGTGTTCCAAACTTTAAGTAAATTTCTGAAAACCTTATGAAGTTGAGAAATGAAGACAATTTTCACAGATTGATGAATTGTCAAGTAAAATTCTATTCATCATCATCTCAACCAAACTAAGGTTGTCAGAGACTTACTTGCAGCAATAAATTTTCACCTAAGACTTGTCAATAATCTCTAGTATGAAAATTAGCTGAGATATATATGCGCATCCTGAATATTTCAGTATTTCACTGGATATTTATGACTATACATATATTCCTGAAATTATAAAATTGGAAATTTCACTTAGTTGAATCTTCAAAATTTTATAAATTAGCCTTCAGAATAACTGATTCTCAATTGTATAGTCTTTGCTTATTTATTCCAGACTATGCGACATAGTGTATTTGGACTATGCAGTATAATTCATTTTAACTTCACGATATAGTTCATTTGGAGTATGTGATATAGTTTATGTAACTATGCGGTATACCTCATTTTGACTATGCGATATAATTTATTTGAAGTATGCCACATAGTGTATTTGACTATGCTACATAGCTTTCTTTAGACTATGCGATTTCGTTCAGATTATCACTTAATTTTTCTTTCAATATTAATTGGAGTGAAATTATTCTGAATGCATGTTGTGAGATATCAAATTACTAATCAATAGTAAATTTAGATAAATCATAACTTATTAATTAATTGTGTAAGGCATCTCGAGAACTCAGATGGATTTGAGAGTTCACGATATAGATCATATCTCGAACTAGTTCACGATATGATAAATATCGCGTAGTTGATAATTCGTATTGTATTAATTTATGCCTTAAGTTCTCGAGTTTATGCCTTAATCAATTAATAAACATAAATTGTTATGAGAAATCATAATTTAATTTATGAGCTGCAAGATTTGCTAGAAGAATAATTTTGAACTTCTCGACATGACATTGTTATGAGTACAAGACATGATATTTTGAAATTTTGTAAAATACTGGACTTTGGACTTCACTATCTAGTTAAATCTGAATTTCTTTATTTTATAAAAATATCAAACATTAAATATGTCAAGAAGTTTAAAATGATTTGATATTTTATTCTTTTCTTTCAGCAAATTCTTGATTTATTCAAGACTCATTTTTTTTGTTCCATGTTTATTCTTGAATAAATAATTGTGGCTTATAATGTATAGTTTTGTTTTTAAATCTCTATCTTTCGGACTATACGATATAATGCACTAACATCTTGATTGTAAAATGCTTGAGAAGTTTAAACATGAATGAAATGTAGATAAAAAGAAGAAGAGAAAGAGTGCAGAAGTGAAAAGAAAATTTGTCTAAGAATTG
Source organism: Anethum foeniculum (assembly GCA_003724115.2). Classification (NCBI taxonomy): domain Eukaryota; kingdom Viridiplantae; phylum Streptophyta; class Magnoliopsida; order Apiales; family Apiaceae; genus Anethum; species Anethum foeniculum. The sequence continues at coordinate 8,285 of PHNY01105382.1, forward strand.
GTCAATCAGGACCTAAAATCGTTCGCTAAAGATAAGTTTTAAAGTTGCAATGCACTTCTTACTTGATGAAATGATGATAATTGAAACTTGTGAGAATGTGTGCTTGCATGCTATGTGCGTTACTTGATCATGCTTATATTGTATGCATTTAGATTAACTCACATAATGTTTAGTGACCCTGAACAAAAGTGATTTCTCTTTAAATGGCGTTTTTCTTTTAGGATTTAAAAGAAATTTGTTATTTTCGTTTAATCTCTTGTGTCCATTAGTATTCTCCTCGATTCTCTATAAATCATTCTCTCCGGCATCTCTCTTCTTAACCTATCTCTTCAAAACTCTCTCGAATATCTTCAAACTTTCAAACTTCAGAGCTCCCAATGGATATTCAATTCATCTATCATACTCATCAAGTTCGTATTGATGTATGATATATCCAGTTACTGAGATTCCAATCCACATAAAGAGAAACACTCCTTACGAGATGGGTCTAGAGGACACTTTTCTTACCATAAGCTACTTTATCCATTTCGAAGAAGAAAAATAGAAGAAAACACAGAAGCTGATAGAACAAGAAAGGATCATCAAGCTGGCCATCCTGTTTGAAGCTAACACGAGAGAGGAGGCTGAGAAGAAAAAGAATACTTTCTAGATTAGGATTTTCTTTTCTTTCTTCTTATAACAAAATCATCCCTGACTAATAAAATCCTTTCTTTATTTCTTCAGTAATCAATAGTTTATTTTGCATTTTGTGATATCCCCTTTGACAGAACTGTTCAATGTTATCTATTTATAATCTTTTAAAGTGAACTTAAATTCAGTCTTTTGTCCAGGCATCACTAAATGTTGAAAAATGAGAAATATCAAATGATCCTTAACATTAAATTATTGATATCTGATCACCCATTCTTGATTACTTGTCATAAGCATACTTGCTTAATTAATCTAAACATTTATAAATGTTTAAACTTAAGTTAAAATGAGCTATTAATTGGATATTCTTTTTGAGTTTAACTAATTAATCATGCCATGATTAACTAGCCAGAATCTTGAACTGAATTATGATGCTTGACTAATTTAACTTGTTTAGACTGTGTTATAGATTAAGCAGGTGTGAGAAACAAAACAAATATCAGTGCTATGCATTCATCATCCTAAACTCTGATATTCTGTTGGCATGAAAAATAGTGAGAATTAATAATTAATCAGAGTTTAACTTACTGAATTTATTCAATAAGCTTAAACTCTGATAAAATTATAAAGTCTCAATACTTTGTAGCTCAAGTTTTTAACTTGAGAATGGATTTGTTATTTTGATACCTTGGTAACTAATAACAGTTCCTTAAATCTTGTGGTTCTCAAAAGATATGTGACTTGATCTTGAAGGGCAATGAAGGTATCCCACAAGTCACTAACCGAATCTTTGTGATTTTTCTTGAACCATGAGTGTTTTTCTAAACAAAGAAATTTAAGCCAAAAAACAGAACCAATGGGAAGAGTGAAACAAGTGAGACTCTCCCTACATTGCCAATCTTATCCAAACCTTGTGAGTGTAACATTGACTGTCTATCAACATACAACAATGAACCAAACCTTTCTTATTTAAATTTTATGAACTCACTTCATGATCTTAAAAGGAGTTAGCAGAGGAGTCACAAGAGAGAGAGTGCATCACTTGAAACTTCTTCTACTTTCAGAAGAAGTTTCCAAAAATCAAATTATCTAAACACATATTTCTCACTATCTACAAGTTTCTTTGACAACAAGAATTTCAACTTGTTGAGCTTCTTGTGATTATATTGGCAATAATTCTTTCCACTGTTAAGCCAACTTAATCATGTAACATAATGATTGCATTGTGATTACCAACTCAGAACCCTCTTTTAGTTTTGACTAGAGACTACATGCTAAGGTAGTATTTGATGATGTCAATTCAAACTCATGGGATTCATCACTGTTTAGTGAAGACCAAGAGATCACCAGCACATATTAGGTGCAAGTAGCTCTGAAATGACTACATGGTTTGAGAATGAAACTTTTGAGGGGAAGTAATTCAAATCCACTCCAATTGAAATGGAGGTTTAGTTCAAACTAAACAACATTCCCTCAAAACTACTATCTTAGATTCTAAGACAGTAAGTTAAACTGTTTTGATTTATCAAAACAGGAAATCCATATGAGTGGTGGTCCTTCCCAAAGAGAACCAGAGTTTGAGGACGCTACATGTGTAGAAGGTACATTTAAATCTCCTCTAGTTTAATAGAGCTTCATGAAAGTGAAGAACGCATCCACACAAACACAAGAGAATCTTTAAATTTTGTCTATTCTTAACTCTTGTGAGCAAAACTGTTCTTAAAGAACATGAGGTTTCACTTAGTGAACCTACCTTGAAGTTCTCTTACCTTTCAAGAGAGGTTTCAAAATTCAATTCTGTAAACAATAAAGCTATATAATTTTCAAACAGAAAATTATTTTCAACTCCTCTTTCAGTTGAATGAACTTAATATCAAGTGACACAGTGCTTGTCTCTGTGATCACCTCTTAAAAACTTCATTTAGTTTATCAGGAGTTACATGTTTGGGTTAACTCTGATGACATCAACAAAAACATAGTGGATTCACTAGTTTTTACTGGAGACACTGTGATTGTTCCCAAATATCTTCACTCATCATTCATGATGGCTTGAAGATTTTTCCGGAAATTGTAAATGAGACTACAGATGGCACTCCTTCTTCTAAAGTAATATCAGTAGATCTCACAGCTATTCAAAGGCTGGACTTAAAAGTCATGTGACACATTATTTCATATCTGAGGGAAGCACACAAGAACCTTCAATTAACATGGATGAAGCAGCTTCATAAGCCTCATGTTACTCAAGGATCATCAAAATCAAACTCTGATCAAGACAAAGTCCTTGCACATGATAACTCTTTAAACTCAAATCTAGATGCGACTACTGATTCCTCTGGAAGCTCTCTCTTGATTACAAGTAGAAGCTTCTTTATTTTTGAGTCTCTAAAGGCAATGACAATAGTGCCACTGGTCACTAACAAGCCTAAGGGAGAGAGAAGATATCAGATCTAGAGAAGTTAGAGAAGATATCAGATCTAGAGAAGTTATCTTGTCTCTACTGATAATAAGCCTAAAGGAGAAAATACCTCTGATAACAAGCCTAAGGAGGAGAGAATATATCAAACCTTTTATATCAAATCTAAAAGGGAAGAGAAGTTAAGAAGATAAGGAACTGCAACAAGCTCAGAAAAGGAGACAAGCCTAAAGGGGAATATAAGAAATTACAATTTAAGAAGCAGTGAGAAACATCAAGAAGCAATAGAGGGTCAAAGAGATAGCTCTGGGAATGGCAGCAATGAAAGAGAAAGGGAGCAAATCTAAGGGAGTGGGAATTGAAAGGGAATCATCAGTGATACAATCTCTCTATAGTAAAATAGTCTAGTGATTGAAGCATTTCAAATAAGCAAAAGCCACATGTCCAAGGATCAAATCAACCATCAACAAGTGATATCTAATGGAAATTTCATTTACAAGTGATAACTACAATTTGTAATTCATCAAACAAATGGTATGAAGAATGATGGCAAATTGAAATCTACTGAAAGAGTAATCAAGTCAGTACATCTGAGCTGAAGTGAAGAGAGACAGTTGACAATCATCAGAAAATTCACTAAAGGGCCAGGTGTTGATTATGATCATTCATCAGTCAAACACAAGTCATTCTAAACAACAAGATGTCAAAGAACCGAAAACTTCTAGAAACTTCATGACAACTAGAAAGAATTATGCAGATGAGAATAAACAACTTCAGAACTACTGAAGTTATGAGAAGACAATACAGCTGAAGGCTTACATCATCATGAGAAAATCACTATCCACAAATAGACGCAAAAGATGAAGTGGCTATTCAGTTTGTAAGTTTTACATATAAAGTAAACACATTGCACTTGAAATTCATATTGTCTTAATTGTTTACCTTTATGTATGGTAGGCTTGTTAGTAGACCTGATTGTACCTAAGTTTCTTACTCACAATTTGGGGGAGATTGTTAGGTACACGACATGTTTATACCATCATAACAAGCCTACTCAAGTAGGAATGTCTTTTTACAGAAACAAATGGAGCATTCTATTTGAACTAGTAATAGGTTTCAATGTACTTGTCTTGTATATTTTTCTAGATGGCTCTTATGTCTAAATGAGCTTATAGATTTCCATGCAATAGTCTTGTATAGAATAAGTACAACTTGGAAGAAGTTCAATGAAGATTGTTCAAGCAGCAAGTTGCAGACAAGACTATTGAAGAATAATAAAGTGCAGATATATCTTTAAGTCTAAAAGAACTATACCGTGAACTAGTAAGGCTATATCGTAAAGTGAAGGAAATCGTGAAGTCATCAATATCGTCAAGTCAAGTAAAGCTTTACCGTGAAGTCCCATAAAGTCATATTTCGTGAAGTCAATGTTAAATACCGTGAAGTGCTATATCGAGAAGTCACATGTTCTAAGATATATAGCATACTTGCACTATATCGATAAGAAGGATGAGAAAGCAGCTCAAAGTTTGAGATATCCTCACTCAGTTGGTTCGTAACAAGACAAATGAAGTTACAATTTCCAGAAAAGAGGAAGCAGATCACTGTAGCACATTGTACATGGAGGTGGTCGATGAACAGTTGTCAAGTCTACGGTTAAAACTTGAAGAGAAAGAAAATGAAACACACAGCTAAAGATATAGAGAAAAATCAAGATCATGGCGGTCCTGTAAAAAGCTGCATCATATCTCATGCACAGTACGGGATCTCCAGCTGTTGAATGGAGTGGGCACTACGTTTTGTAATTGTATTATTTATAGAGTGCTTATTCCAAGTCTTTATTCTGTAGGAGATTGAAGATTAAAAATATAATATTTTTGCTCTCTCTATGAGCCAAACTCAAGAACTTGTTCTTGAGAAGTAGCCAAGAAAAACACCATCATTTTTCTTGGGACTATAACAACCATTTCTTTGTATCTTATATAAAGTGAATTGATTATATATTATATGTCGTGCCTTTTATATTTTAAGCTTTATCACATACAATATTTACTTATTCTTGTCGACTTGGAGTTTCAAAAACAAAAACACAAGTATAAGTTTTTGAAAATATCTAACTAGTCATTCACCCCTATGTGTAGTTATTTAAGAATTTGTATGTCTTTTACAAACGTATATGTAAAACAAAGAAATTATTACTGTTGCTGAAACTTGCATAATTTATTCACAAATATTAAACTGTCCAAATTCATTCTGTAGATTACTCCGTTTAGAAAAAGTCAATCTAGAGAAAATACAAAGTTGTGTGTAGATTTCTTGTTTAGAAAAAATCAATCTAGAAATAATACAAAATATTCACCGAGAGATGAATGAATTGAAAATCTTTGCACCAGTGTGCCTTCAAATTCCAGTAGAGTTTTTATATCTTTAATTTCCAGTTTGGTAAATCTTACTTGTATATCAACTTCATCCTACTGTTATTAACCAATAATAAATATAATAATTGATTTGTAGACTGTTCGATCAGTAATGATAGGGGGAAGCGAAAAAATAAGGCCCTTTACCAACAGGTCCTTGCTGCCACAGCTTCAGGGATGAAATCGTATTAGCCAGCAATTTTGTATTGACTCTATTAACCGAAAGTGTAACATCCCGGTATTTTTTATAATTATTTTTAGTTAGATTATTTTATTTCAATCACTAAATACTATTAGTGAGTCATAATTAAAATTGGTTTGTTTAAGTTTATTTGTATTTTTTTAAAATCAGGATTTTGATTTAAATAGTATTAGTTTTTTTTATAAATGTGAGAGTTTTAAAAGAACCAAAGAAAAAAAACAATAAGAGAAAGGGTTTTAGAAAAAAAAAAGAGGTTGAATTAGGGTTTGTTAAAAAAAAAGACGTACATTATTTTTTTTATCAGAAGGAGGAGAAGAGAGAAAGAGAGAGAGAGAGAAGAGAGGAAGAAAAAGATGAGCAACATCAGACATTATGAATTTATACTTTAAGGAATTAGAGTTCTTGTTATTGGGGGTTCTGAATTTGATGGTTAGCATTCTCGATTTCTAAGCTTTCAAGGTACGGATTTTTCGCTATCATCTTTGTCCTCGTATCATTGATCCAATTTTGTATGTATTGTATTGCAATTCTGATTCTTGTAAATTTTGTATCTCATTCATTATCCATCGGAATTTATTGAGCTTATACTCGTTGAAAAGGTCTTTTAATTATCTGTAACTTTTATTCTTTGAGTTTTTTTGAAATTCTGCATATAAGTATGTAAAAATCTGCCTTTTTGCAATCTGCTAGTTTGATTCAGGTTGATATGCTGTAGCTTCTTTGGAACTGATAAGATTTGACTTTGTCTATAATTAGCGATTTTGTGCGATATTTGGTTCGTGATATATTTCATTAGTGTGTTATGAGGTTATTTGTGATATATTTATATATGACTTAGGAGATGTTTGATATTTGGGTAGCATTGTACTTAATGTCGTGCAAGCCCCTGTTGGATTTTGATTTTGGGTAGCATTGTGCAAGCCCCTGTAAGATTTTGATTTTGGGTAGCATTGTGTTTTTTTATCGTGCAAGCCCCTGTAAGATATTGGGTAACATTTGCTTTATGCTATGCAAGCTCCTGTACGTTTTGATGACTACGTATTTCTGGAAATCTGAAAATGTAGGACATCCTGTAAGTGTAAGATCATCTCCCTTGTTCATAAGTAAGTTATTTTGAATTATTTGTAAGTGTAAGATCAAGTATAAGAGTAATCATTTTTTCTTTTGTATTATTTGTAAGTTGTAAGAATATATTTTGGAAGAGTAAGTTATTTTGATTTGAATACGTGTGTGTTCCTGTTGTGGAATTAAGTGTCAAGGTATTTTATCTCCTTTGACTTTTGGCATCACTCATTGTTTCGTTATTCGGTGTATATTCATATTGGCATCTTGTCTGATCTTTATTCATCTTGTACATTTTTTTATATCTGTATATGAGCCTTTAGCTCACTGCCGGTCCATTGTTCTATTTGTTTTTCTCCGGCAGGTTATTCTTAATAGTGAGCTTATTTTGGGGAGAGTGCGAGTTGCATAGTTTCAAAAGTTTAGTCATTTTCTTAGATTTCTGTAAGAGTTTGTTGGTGCGGTTGTAATAGTTATTTTAAGTTCAAGAATTTTAAGTTTTATGACTTTTGTGAAATATTAAGATTTTATTGGACTTTAGTGGAGTTTGAATTTGTTTATTGTTTTGAGGTTACGCATTTATTGGGTTATTAAAGAAATTGTTTAAGATTTAGAATTGTATGGTGTTTCAAACTTTGAAGCAAAACAATGTGAGACTCAATTGATAATTTATTTCGCGACAAACATGGAACCTTATGAGATTTATCTTAAATCTTAAATCTTTACTAATTGTGGGAACTAAATGTATCATCTTGATATTTTTCTAATTTTTTTTATTAATATTTTATTAAATTTTTAATTAATGAGAAAATAAAACCGATAAAAAATTTACCATTTCACTCTTTACTAATGATGGAAACTAAATATACCATCTTGAATCAATATCTTTTATATATATAAAGGAAAACCCACAGGAGCTCTATAATCGTCTGAATCATATTTATCTAATTTTCTAGAGCTCTAGCATATCAATTCATAAAAATTAAAATTTCCTTATTTATATTCGAATTTAAAAGGAAATTAATAATTATAAAAATCAATACTTTTTCAAATATAAAAAATTCAATTAAATTTTCCTTATTTACATTCAATTTTATGGGAAAGTCAATAAATATAAAAATCAATCCTATTTCAAATATAAAAAATTAACTTAAATTTTACTT
>PHNY01105413.1:14541-29514 GCA_003724115.2 Anethum foeniculum
ACCCGCGCCTACCGTAGGATGTTCACAGTTATGCCGCAGGTAGGGAGACTGAGCAGGATAGGCGTACAGTTGCTGTTAGTACACTTTATTTATAAGAATGACTTATGTAAGATATTATTAATGAACAAGCGTAAGTTGCTTCGCTAGCTCCATGTAAGAGTGGTAGTGGCAATTGATATCAGAACTTATTACTTTTGGTTTATAATGACTTTAAACACTTTTGGTAGTAACTGTTATGAGTGTATATTGTCTCTGAGACTACAATCGGGTGTGTGGGTGTGTGCATATGAACTGTGGGGTCACTGCAGGTGAAGGTTATTGATTAATAATTAAGTATAAGTGTTAATAATTGGAAAATGGATCTCGTGGTGACCTAGATCTCTGACCCCGGGTCTGGGGGCGTCACAGAGCGAGTGGAGCTCTGATGACATTAAGGACTGTGAGAACCCTTGAGACTATATAGCTGGACTCCAGGCAAGTTTTCTAACCCTATATTTTACATAATAAAACATACTATTGTTGTTTATGTGAGTTTTTTAAAACTATATCTTGCTTATCAAATAATAATTGATTCTTATGATGCAAATTTTCAAAGCCTATACCTACTGTTGTTGTGATTAAATGTTTCATGCTATATATTACGATATAAATGCACGTATGTTTTGAGCTGATAACTTACGATATTCGAATTACAATTTGATGTTGAGCTTATAAGCTAGTGGTATTTATGATAGCTATAAGCCATATTTTTATGAGTACCCTTAGTATAGGGCGTACGATTTAAAAACTTCATTTTGAACCGGGAGACGATGTTCCCGTATATGTTAAGATTAGTTTTAGATAGCTATTTATCGAGTAAAGATTATTTGAGGGTTTTATTTTTAAAAGTGAATATTATTTTAAATTTATTTAAGATTTGATTACAGTTAATTATTGTTATTTAGTAAGTGGATATTATTTTGAATATTCATCTTAAGTTTTTACTTATAAACATTTATTTTATTTATTAAATGAGTATTATTTTGAATATTCATTTAAGGCTTTAATTGTAATTATTGTAATATCCGGGATTTTTGCGACTATTTTGCTATATATTAAATGAAATATTATGTGTTTTTAAATTTAATTGTGCCTCTATGGTCTTATTTTTTACGTGTTATGTAGAATTTAGTTTTCTTATTATTTGGATGTTTTATGTGATTTTCCAAAGTGGAAGGAAGAAAAATGTGGATATTTTATTTCTGTGTGATGTTTCTCGTCCTTAAAAATTTCCTAATTTTATTATTTTAAAATTTTATTAAAAATCCGATCGTTTTATCAATATCGGTAAATTGAGTTCGTTTTGAAATTTTAGGGATCAAGTGAATATTTTGTCCATGTCAAAACCTTTATTTGATGAAAGTATAAAAATATTATAGAATGTGGAATATGCATAATTGTGTTTGATACTATATTTTTAGAATTTTTGGACATATTTATTTATGTCCTTTAAAAATGTAAAATTTATATTTTACCGGTATTTTATCCATGTCCACCCTAGTATCGGGTGAGCGGTGAATATATTCAAATAGAATATTTTGTGATCGCTTAATTACGTATTAAATGAAATACAATGTGTTTAATTAAATTAAAATATTTCTGGCCATAAAATATTATGTGGTAGATTTTATTTGTGGTCTCGTAAGGACCTGAATATTTTTACGATAATTGTTATGTGTTAAAATGCATTTATGTGAAATTATATGTTTGTTAGACTCGTTTTAAATAACGTATATGATTTATATGCGCTCCGTCTCGTTTTACGTACATTTGACTATTTTACAATTATTTTCGGGGTTTATTTCTAATTTAAAAATTATTTCGATTTGATAAAAATTATCGGACCGGGACTCTATCGGGACGTCAAACCCTGCAAGAATTGTACTTTTAATTTTATAAAATTAAAAATGATTCGTCTGCGCGTTATTATTGCATTTTTGGATGGTACGTTATTTTTGGGGAATTTTGATATAATTTTTATAGTTAATTAAATAAATATTATTAAAATAATGATTCCCCATAAATCAATATTCGGGCCTATCTATTTTAATTAAACAATCCAAATATCGTTAAATCGATTTACGGGGTGTTATTTTCCCGTAAATATAAAATAGGCCACAAATTATTTTTTTAATTAGAAAAATCAGATAATATCAAAAACATTCGTATAAGGGTGTGGGTAAATTCGTTCTTGAACACAAATCCTTTTTTTACAGATGATTTACTAAACTGTTTTCAAAGTTCTGCATATCAAATTAAAGCTCTCAGCAAGACGGTTCTTTTGATACCAAAATCACCTAATAAGGTGGGTTATTTTACAACTTCGTTATTCGTCGTTAATCACCGGATTTGGTTCGGCTTCTCTGTTGATTTTCCGATGATTTTGATTGTATAGTTAGCTTCAGTACGTTAATTGCAGTCGCTTGATATATATATTTATGTATGGTTTTGTTGCCGGATTGATGGCCGAGTTCTTAAGTTTTAACGTTTTAATTCTTGATTTTCCGGCTATTTGTTAATCGTATGTTAGTATTGATAATCGTATTAGATTGTATATTGCATAAGCTTCAATTTCGTGTATAAAGTGTTAATTTTGGTATAGTATTTCATCGATTCGTGTTTGGCCGGAAAATCGCCGGACATGCTTCGGTTCTTGGTCGGATCTTCAATTTCCGGATTCGTTTGAAGATGTTGAGGGGTTTTCTGAACTGCTGGAAAATTTTTGAATCGATTAGACTTTAAAACTGAAGTGATTGGACAGGTTTTGGTCGTTGTTGGGTCATTGGGACTTGGCCGGGAAAGCCAAGCTCACTAGCCGGAATCTGGAAAACCTAATTTCCGACGGCTGTTCTTGCAGCTTTCCGGTCATCTTCCCCAACCCCTTTCTGTTTGATCCTTCAAACCCCCACTTCGATTTCAAGAAGTGTTTGTGGATTTCATTTTTAAAAATTAATTCAAAATTAAGTGTTTAAATCTAATTTAGTTATTTATATCCAAATCTAATTTAGTTAGTTATTTTAAATAATTAACTAAATTATTTTAATTTCAGAAAAATTATTTTCTGTATTATTTTTCTAAAATTCAAATTTGATTTAATTATTTATAATTTATTTTAGTTAATTATTTATTTATATAATTAGTTGATTAATTCATTTAATCAATTAATTTTATTTATATATAATTAAATAAAATGTTATTATTTATAATTAGGCCAAATAAAGATTTAAAAACTTTTTTCCTATCTCTGTAAACTTTATAAAATGTTGAATAATCAATTAAAATTATTATTAATTGAATTATTGTTATTTTATTCATAATAAATAGGTCATTAGTACGATTTGGACGAAACGAACGCCTAAGGACTCAGAAAAATAATCCGCTTTCATTAAAAATACTTTCGGGATCCAATTCCTTTTCAATCAAAAGGTCGAGTCTTTTCCAAATATTTCTGAGTCAGGCGTTTACTAAAAAGTTTTATTTTGACCCGATTTTAGTTTTAAACTTATCGAACCAAATCTTGTGGCGAATTGAGTTGTGTGTTACATGACTTATGTGTTTACGTGCTATGTGAATTATATGTTTATGTGGTCAACCGTTGATAGTTGTGTGTTCGTATGATGTCTGTGATTGTTCCGTATTAGGATTTATCGTATGGGTCGGCAATAGAATTGCAAAGCGAGCAGTCTATCGAGCGGTTATCATTTAGACAATTAAAGTGATATCTTTTGGTTATGGATGTGAGTCGTTCGAGATGATCAGAACCAGATAGACTGGATAGAGTGAAATTGACTGAGATTGCATGTCAGGCTGTTAGCGCCCATAGGATCGGCGAATCAAAGAGTTAGTAGTATAAAGTTGATGATGTCACGAGACGTCAGAATAGAATGATAGTGTTAGTTGCAAGTGTGCATAATTGCTATGGACCTAAAGGCAAGTACCCCTGACCATATCTTCTATGGTTCAGTGTTTAATATGAATAAATTGCTGATTTTAAATGTATACTGAAATAAATTGTTTTAAGTTACGTATCCCCTGTGACTACAAATATTTGTTTTGTTTGAATTATTGATTTAGTGGAAAGGTAACTTGTGGAAATATTTGTCCCTAGGTTGTGGTTGTTGTAGAAAAATATTTAGTAATCTATCGTTACAAAATTTGTGATAACATTCTTATCAAAATGAGTTTTGTTCATGAATGACTTGAACCATTTTGAAATGGGATAGATATAAATGAATTTTGAGAACTGGATAAAATGAGTCAGATACGATATTGGAGTTGCGTAAGAGGCCTGTTATTCGGTAACGGCCCAGCGGATGAAGCGTAAGAGGCTAAGTTGGTGTGCACATTGTTTTAACCACTTAGTCCAGCATGATAAAGACCTAGCTAGTCTTTAAGTTCCGGAACACCTATTCTGGATGGCCGTTTAGAGCTGTCCGGTGTTGATAGACTGATCAGCTATCTACACCTGTGAACGTCTAATGTATCTGATTAATGGTTTTGGGTCCCGGTAAGAAACAGGTGGTTTACGGATGAAATTAGCATGCTAATAATTTACTTTTGCTACTCAAATTTATACGTTATGGTTGTTTTCAGAAAGCAAGCTAGAATATGTTGGTTTCCAGTTCTTGGTTTTAATTATAAACGATTTCAGTATTCCTTTTCATTTAAATTGTTGCTGAAGCCCCCATTGCTCAATAATCAAAGGTTCTGACGAAAAGTTTTGTAAGTTATCAAAGTCATTTCGATATTGTTGAAGTAATACAATATCAAATTTTGTTGGGGTTCAGAAACTTATGGTTTAAATGTCCTACTTGATAGCAGATTTTGGTTTTATTTGAAAATCTATAAATGTTTTGAAACGGTCAAATTATGTTTTAAATATCTTGGTGAGTATTTCTTTCGCTCATACTTGCCTTTTTTAAATTAACCTTCCAGTGCAAGGTAGATTGGCGAGGCTTAGGCGCGTAGTTCAGAACAAGAAAAGAAAGAAGCTACTATGAAGATGGTTTGTTTCGGGGTATGCAGGAATGGCGTTAGTATTGTTGTATATAGTTGTATTCTGATTGTATTATTTATATTATCGTTTAGTTGGGTCTAGTATACTTCTTCTCGAAGTTATACTAATGGGTTAAGTTTTGAGATTCAAGATTGTTGGAAAGAGTATTGAAAAGAAAAAGGAAAAGAAAAATTTATTTGTGGATTTTGGATTATTATTTCTAGCACTGTAACCTAAAAGATCTTGGAATAGTTTGGGGTCTGATATTATATTTTAACTGTTGGCCAGTATTTGGAGTTGTTTAATTATTAAACAGGTTTAATTAGTTGAGATTTCAGTGTGACGACCAAATCCTCTGACCCCGGATTTGGGGGCGTCACAGATTGGTATCAGAGCTAAGGTTATAGTAAACTAGAAACAAGAGTGTGTAAGAATGTGTATAGTTATGTAAGAATGCCAGAACTCATATACAGTTCGTGTTGGGCTATTGGATATGGTACCAATGTGTAAGTTAAGATAGGCGTACTTGTTTGAGGTGGTTGCGCTAAGCTAGATAGAATTCCTGGCAACTGCAGATGTCTATTGGGAAATCTTCTGAGGCTATTTCGAGTCGACGACTAAGTAAGATATCGATAACTTTAGGACGTGAAGAAGAAAAGCTTAGAATCGAATGACGAGTCATCAGAAGAGTTGATAAAAAGGGCACTTTAAGGATTTTGGCAATACCTTCCTTGTCTCTAAATTGTTTTGACATTGCTCGAAAACAGGCATCTATTCAATCATGTCTATGTTTAAAAGTGCCGGAGGTTGTCATGAAGCCTATTTTCAGGTTTTGATATCTCTGTCAAGTTGTGATATTTGAACTCCCAATTTTCTTGTATGTTGGATAATGTTATTGGTGTTATTGCACCATTTGCTCGTTCTGTGCCAGTGTTCTCTTTTCTGGCTATTCATTTTCTCTAGCGCCTTTAGAATTTGTTCAGTTTTGATCCAAAGTGTGCATTGAAGATTCATTTGTTACAAAATAGTCAATATTCATCTGATTTTGATTTCCTTTCATATTTTATTCCAACTGAGACGAAGAACCCTATTTATAGGCAATGCCATGACTCTCTGTCTGTGTGAGAGAAGTTAAATGGGACGCCATTACTGGTGTGTTGTGTTTTACAATAAAGACTGTTCACCTTCTATTGTAAATGTCTGCGCTAAGTCACACAACATCGGGTTCTTTTGATCATATTGATCTCTCAGTTATTCTTTTTTATCCAATAATCTTTGCTTCAAAAATTTGTAATTTGATAATTATAATTGCTAGACATTTTTTATAATATGAAATCTTTTATCTTCAGAGTTCATTAATCTTTAGTGTCTCTAAAATATTTGAAGGTATGCCAACCAAGTTGGAATGAATTGTCAAAATAGAGTCACAATTTGTGATGGGATTATCCCGAGCGACAATGGGTCACGATGCGATTAGAATACCAGTGACATATAACGGAGTCAGCTCGTTGCCTCTCTATCAATGAAAGTTATCCTAATGAGAAGTTGGCCAAACTTTATTACGAAGAAGCAATAGCGCGACGTGAAGCTCAAATGGCAAAATTGTGTCGGATAAGAATGAGTATCAGAGATTAAAGAACTAGTATTGCGATAGACGTTATTGGAATTTGGAAAGTCGGTAAGAAGAACCTTAGTGCTTTCTTCGGCTGATTTCGAGGACGGAATCCTTATAAGGGGGGTAGATTGTAATATCCCGTAATTTCAGAATTTAGTTTTCTTATTATTTGGATGTTTTATGTGATTTTCCAAAGTCGAAGGAATAAATTTATGGATATTTTATTCCTGTGTGATGTTTCCCGTCCTTAAAAATTTCCTAATGTGTTAATTGGTAGCTCTGTATCGATCCTTGTCGGTCTCTTAAAAATATTTAATTTCTTTTATTCTTTTAAAATTTTATTAAAAAGCCTATCGTTTTATCAATATCGGTAAATTGAGTTCGTTTTGAAATTTTAGGGATCGAGTGAATATTTTGTCCACGTCAAAAACTTTATTTGATGAAAGTATAAAAATATTGTAGATTGTGGAATATGCATAAATGTGTTTGATATTATATTTTTAGAATTTTTGGACATATTTATTTATGTCCTTTAAAAATGTAAAATTTATATTTTACCGGTATTTTATCCGTGTCGACCCTGGCATCGGGTGAGCGGTGAAAATATTCAAATAGAATATTTTGTGATCGTTTAATTGCGTAATTAATGAAATATTATGTGTTTAATTAAATTAAAATATTTCTGGCCATAAAATATTATGTGGTAGATTTTATTTGTGGTCTCGTAAGGACCCGAATATTTTTAGGATAACTGTTATGTGTTAAAATGCATTTATGTGAAATTATATGTTCGTTAGACTCGTTTCAAATAGCGTATATGATTTATATGCGCTCCGTCTCATTTTACGTACGTTTAACTATTTTACAATTATTTTCGGGGTTTATTTCTAAATTAGAAATTATTTCGATTTGATAAAAATTATCGGACCGAGACCCTACCGGGACATCAAACCCTGCAAGAATTGTACTTTTAATTTTATAAAATTAAAAATGATTCGTCTGCTCGTTATTATTGCATTTTTGGATCGTACGTTATTTTTGGGTAATTTTGATATAATTTTTATAGTTAATTAAAAGAATATTATTAAAATAATTATTCCCCGTAAATCAATATTCGGGCCTATCTATTTTAATTAAATGATCCAAATATCGTTAAATCGATTTACGGGGTGAAATTTTCCCGTAAATATAAATAGGCCACAAATTATTTTTTTTATTCAGAAAAATCAGATAATATCAAAAACTTTCGGATAAGGGTGTGGGTATATTCGTTTTTGAACACAAATCCTTTGTTTCCAGATGATTTACTAAACCATTCTCAAAGTTCTGCATTTCAAATTAAAACTCTCAGCAAGACGGTTGTTTTGATACCAAAATCACCTAATAAGGTGGGTTATTTTACAACTTCGTTATTCGTCGTTAATCACCGGATTTGGTCCGGCTTCTCTGTTGATTCTTCTGATGATTTTGATTGTATAGTTAGCTTCAATACGTTAATTGCAGTCGATTGATATATATTTATGTATGGTTTTGTTGCCAAATTGATAGGCCGAGTTCTTAAGTTTTAACGTTTTAATTCTTGATTTTCCGGTTATTTGTTAATCGTTTGTTAGTATTGATAATCGTATATGATTGTATGGGTAGGCAATAGAATTGCAAAGTGAGCAGTCTGTTGAGTGGTTATCGTTTAGACAATTAAAGTGATATCTTTTGGTTATAGATGCTAGTCGTTGGAGATGAGTTAGTGGAATAAAGTTGGTGATGTCACGAGATGTCAAAATGGAATGATTGTGTTAGTTGCGAGTGTGCATAATTGATATGGACCGAAAGGCAAGTACCCCTGACCATATCTTCTATGGTTCAGTGTTTAATATGAATAAATTGCTGATTTTAAATGTATACTGAAATAAATTGTTTTAAGTTACATATCCCTTGTGACTACAAATATTTGTCTTGTTTGAATTATTGATTTAGGGGAAAAGTAACTTGTGGAAATATCTGTCCCTGGGTTGTGGTTGTTGTTGAAAAATATTTAGTAATCTATCGTTAATAAATTTGTGATAACATTCTTATCAAAATGAGTTTTTTTCATGAATGACTTGAACCGTTTTGAAATGGGATAAATATAAATGACAGAACTGGATAAAATGAGTCAGATACGGTATTAGAGTTGCATAAGGGGCCCGTTATTCTGTAACGACCCAGCGGAGGAAGCGTAAGAGGCTAAGTTGGTGTGCACATTGTTTTAACCACTTAGTCTAGCGTGATAAAGACCTAACTAGTCTTTAAGTTCCGGAACACCTATTCTGGATGGCCGTTTAGAGCTGTCCGGTGTTGATAGACTGATCAGCTATTCTAACCTGTGAACGTCTAATGTATCTGATTAATGGTTTTGGGTCCCGGTACGAAACAGGTGGTTTACGAATGAAATTAGCATGCTAATAATTTACTTTTGCTACTCAAATTTTTACGTTATGGTTGTTTTCAGAAAGCATGCTAGAATATGTTGGTTTCCAGTTCTTGGTTTTAATTATAAACGATTTCAGTATTCCTGTTCATTTAAATTGTTGCTGAAGCCCCCATTGCTCAATAATCAAAGGTTCTGACAAAAAGTTTTGTAAGTTATCAAAGTCATTTCGATATTGTTGAAGTAATACAATATCAAATTTTGTTGGGGTTCAGAAACTTATGGTTTAAATGTTCTGCTTGATAGCAAATATCGGTTTTATTTGAAAATCTATAAATGTTTTGAAAAGGTCAAATTGTGTTTTAAATATCTTGGTGAGTGTTTCTTTCGCTCATACTTGCCTTTTTTAAATTAACCTACTAGTGAAAGGTAGATTGGCGAGGCTTAGGCGCGTAGTTCAGAACGGGAAAAGAAAGAAGCTACTATGAAGATGGTTTGATTCGGGGTATGCGGGAATAGCTTAAGTATTGTTGTATATAGTTGTAATCTTATTGTATTATTTATATTATCGTTTAGTTGGGTCTAGTATACTTATTCTCGAAGTTATACTAGTGGGTTAAGTTTTGAGATTCAAGAATATTGTTGAAAAGATATTCAAAAGAAAAAGGAAAAGAAAAATTTATTTGTGGATTTTGGATTCTTGTTTCTAGCACTGTAACCTAAAAGATCTTGGAATAGTTTGGGATCTAATATTATATTTCAAATGTTGGCCAGTAATTGGAGTTGTTTAATTGTTAAACAGGTTTAATTAGTTGATATTTCAGTGTGACGACCAAATCCTCTGATCCCGGATTTGGGGGCGTCACACAGGATATTTTTTCGTATATTTTCTGTGATTTTATTTTTGTTAAATACTTTTTGTTTTAATTTTTAAAGTTGTTTCGAGTCCAATTGTACAACCCATTCTTACCGTTTTTCATTCTGAGCTTCGTTCTATCAGTTTGAGCTTTTTATATTAAAATCCTGGCTTTTTAAGTAATTTAGGAAATGTTCTCGTTTTTCAAAAATTATCGGACCGGGACCTTATGGGTGCCATTGGGCCTGCAAAAATCACATTTTAATTTTTATAAAATTATCGGTCTATCAAATATTTTATATTTTCGCATTTTTGAATTATTCACAATTTTTGGGAAATTTTGGCATATATATTGTATTTATTTAAAAATATTATTTTCAAAATTAATCCCCATAAATTATAATTTTGGGCTAATTATTTTCATTTAATAATATTATTTTGCCCTAATTGTAATTAAGGGGTATTTTAAGTGTAAATATAAAATGAATTTTTATTATTAAAAATATATAGAAAATCAGATAATTATCAAAAATTTCCAGAAAATTCGTTGGGGGTGAAATTGTGTTCTTCAGCAAGAATCAATCCGTTGAGGGTGATTTTGATATCCGTTTTCAGAGTTTGAGTAGTCAAATCGAAGCTCAGATTGTGTTCTACCTATTTCTGCCATCAAAATCATCGAAAGAGGTACAATTTTTTTTTCAAATTTTAGGGTTTGTCCCCCTAATTGGGGCTTTCTAATCCGTTAATCGTTCAATGATTTTGATGCTTTAGATAGCTTTATTGTGATGTTGTGAGTCGGTTTATATATATAACTATTATGTTTGATTGCTAGTAGCGTTAGTTCGAGTTCGTTGGTTAATTGGAATTTTCATGTGGATTTTCCGAGTTCGTCATTAATTGTTCACTGATCATGATTCCACAGTTGAGTTCGTATAGTTCCCAGCTTTAATTTTCAACGTTAATCACTGATTTTGGTGTTGGTTTGTGGATTATCGAGCTTCGCTGGTTTCTCGCTGGTGTTTGCTTCGAACTTGGCCGGAGATGACTACCTGGCAATGGTTTGAGACTATTTTGCTTGTAGTTAAATTGTTGATGTGATTGTGACCGATTTTGCTGTGAGAAACAACAGAAATCGGACCGTTTTGACCATAATATGGCCTGGCCGCAAACCGGGAACAACAACGGAATCTGGAAATTTTCCAGAAACCGGCGGGTTGTTCGTTGCAACCCGACCCGGCACCCAACCTCAATTCCCAATTTTGACCCCTATAATAAACCCGGTTTTGATCCTGTGCAGCCCAATTTTCTATTTGTAAACTGTTTTTAGGATTTTTGTTTAAAAATAATTGTAAAATCCTTAAAAAAATTGTTTTAATTACTAATTGTTTAATAATTATTTAAATTTCTTATTAAAATAAAATGTTAAAAATAGAATAATTCTGAATACTATTTATCTAAATTATTTTTCTAAATCCAAATTATTCACTTTATTAATTAATTAAATTGATTAATTATTTTATAATAATTGATTAATTCATTTAATTAATAAGTGAATTATCTTTAAATAATTTCCAAAAATTCTAAAAATCAATTTAAATTGATTAATTAATTATTTTAAATAGTTAATTAATTTATTTAATTGACTTAAATGATTTTTAGGGTTTAAAAATGATTTGTTAATCGAATTATTTTTAATAATTCGATAACAAATGAACCGTTTATTAAAAAGCGACGAAACGAAGTCCGTTGGCTTCAGAAAAATACCTCAATTTTTTTAAAAATATTTTAAAAATGGGATGATTATTTTACGAACAATTTAACGGACCGGTATTCGTCGGAAAGCGAGTTTTGACCCGTTTTTGATTTTGAACATACCTAAATGAATCGTTTGACGAAAATGTGACGTGTCTTATGTGCTGTGTGCATTACGTGGCTATGTGCATTACGTGTTCATGTGATCAGTAGCTGCTAGCCAGTTAATTATATAATTTATGTGATTTCTTTTATAAGGGTTAACGAATGGGTAGACGTTAGTTGTTGAGACGTAGAAATGCGTCGACTTAGTTGTTGTCTGGGTTACTGAAATAGTATTTTGGTTTATAGAATCGAGTTCGGGAGTTAGCCTGGCAGTCGAAGTTGGACATAAATAATCTGTTTTGCATTGCTAGCTTACCAGGCAAGTGATTCTCCCCTATTCTAAATTCAGAATAGCCACTTATTTACATTCAAAATTGCAACTGTTTTATAAATATTCTTGTTAGCTCTTTATAGCTAAATAATCTATACTTTATTGCGACTCTGTTATTCTAGTAACTGTTCTACTAGAATATTATTCCTTTGCGAGGATAGATAGTGACAATTATGCTATCCAGATATATTCCATACAGTGATAATTATTTATTGGATTAGCGAATAACTAATTGTTCGAGTTATTCCGCCATCAGTCAATGAAATCACTCCGGACCCTGTGAGAGGGCGAGTGGTTGATAAGGAGATCGATTGAACCAACTCCTCTTCTTGAGATTGGAAGGCATAAGTGGCCGAGACGCCGGCCCAGCGATTATTATTTTTGGCCAATGTGTGCCAGGGTACCCATAGAGATTTGTGGATAGGTGACGGGTAGAAATACTCGGTGCCTTCCGCTGTTGCTTCGCGACTGATCATCGGCTGCAACGTAGCATCGTACTTGGTTTCCAATCTAATTTATTGTTGTTAATCGCCAATAAAGGCAAATAAAGGTTAAAGATTTAAATGCTTTTACATTCTTTCATATATTGCTATCTTGAGATTGTTATACCTGTTTATCAGTTCATATAGCTTGCTGAGCGATTTTTGGCTCACCCTTGTTTATCTTATTTAATCTTTCAGTTAAACCTGAGCATGGCCATCATATGTCATACAGCCAGAAAGGATGTGTATCGCGGACCCCTGAGGAGGGTTAGGTTTCAGTTACCTGAGCCGGTAGGCTTTTGGAGAGTGAAGGCAAAGTAGATAGTTGTTATGTAATAAAACTGAAATTAGTTGTAAAACATAACTAGTCTTTTAGTTATTGGCATAACTTCTTTTCAAAGTTATTCAAATAACACTAAATTTTTTGTAATAACTTTATATTTTGTTAGTACCTGTTTCATATCAAACCTGTGATCGATCCAGTGGTAGGTTAAGGGGGTCGTGGTTATTTATATATTATTATTATCCAGGTTGTTTTATATTTTGTGTTGGTTCGTGACTCCCAAATCTTAACCCCGGATTTGGAGGGCGTCACAATTATTCTGATTAAGAATATTCTTTAAATAATATTTATTTAAGGAATATTATTTGAATATATATTAAATATTTTTAAATTGGATTTCAAAATGATTTCTATTATTTAAAAATCATTTTGACCTTCAGTACTTATGAAGAATATTTTCGAACTTTATCAAAGTTATTTTTAAAGTGAAGAGAGGTTCCCAAACTTCGTTTTCAAATTTAAATCTGTCTTTTTGAAGAAGATTTAAATACTCGCTCTATTATTAAAATATGGGAAACCTTACTCAAGAAACTGTTGTTTATTTAACTCCCTGATTCCTAACTTTTAAAAAGAAATTGTTTATCTATTCACAACGTAGTAGCTGTAAGATAAAGAAAGTGAATTTTGTTACTTACCCAATTCTTGGGAAGTAATCTGAGGAACAAGTTTAATCCATTAACAAGCATCGCTTGGGAAATATCAGTGAGCTCCCCTTTCCAAACCGATACGGCTTCTTTGTGGAGTCCTATTAACAAGTATTTTACTTGGGGAAAGGGGAACGAACTTTGCGTTTCAGAGTCATGGATTCTATTCAAAGTAGGAGTTGGCATAAGAGGCCGAGTGGCGCCGGTCCAGCATTATATTATAGGCCCAAATGGCCAGGAAGTTCCGGGAGCGGTTCATTCCACAGGGAGTTCTGGGGGCAGTAGACAAGTAAATCCGTCTGTTCTTCCTCAGGGAGTTCTGTGGGTGGTAGACAAGTAAATCCGTATGTTCTCCCTTCTACATGTAGAAACTAATTGGGGTTGTACGACTACGACTGATCATCGTGGGTTGCACAACCTGGCGCGATGATACTCCAAAAATTAGTTCATCATCTAGATTGGATACTTTCTGCAACATTATCGAGAGCACCCCGATTATAAAGCTACGACTGGGTGACTGATGAGTGTTGGCAGGGTCGAGCGTTCAAAACTGATGTTTTAAAATGAAGTATCTAGTAACTTTATCTTTTAAATTATATTTTGAGACCTTGTTTATATTTGACATAACAAAGGTTCTTAGGGGTTTTACGAAAGTAATATATTTTGAATCATTTTGTAACATCTACTTATATGTTACACACATTGAAACTTTGTTCATACTTTTTATAAAAAAGATTTTCAGAGAAATTATTAGGTCCCAACGTATTGTAGAAGGGGGGGTTGCAATACTCACAATTATTTCGATTTCTTTTTGAGTTCTTCGTTTAGTTACGTAATCGAAATAAATACAAACAAGTTCGAGGAATATATCGTTTGATTAATATAAACCTTCAGTTTACTACACTCTAATCAATGAATGATTAGCTACAATGAATTTAACAGCATAACAATACAATTACAAGCTCTGATAAAGATATCGCTTTAATGGAGCTCTTGTAAATATACTTGGCAGCTGAGGAAGACGAATGAATGAAATGAATTCATTCTGCTGGTTTTGTGTAGGCTTGAGTTCACTTTACACGTGGCAAAACCAAGTACACATGTTTATGCTTCACAATTGCTGCAGTTGCTAAGTTCTTAGAGGCGACAAGGATTAAGAGGCGACTCCAACTTTCTTTTGAAGGTTAAGAGGCGACAAAAACCAAGTCCAGGAAGTTAGCAACTTCCTTTGTTAATCTCTAAGAGGCGACAGGAACCATTAGGCTTGATTAAGAGGCGACAAGAGCCAGCTCAAGGTCAAGAGGCGACACAAGCCATGACTTGAGTTTAAGAGGCGACAAGTGCCTTAGTCAAGAGGCGACAAGGATCTTGATTTGGCCTAAGAGGCGACAGGGATCCTTGTG